>JAMKPZ010003266.1:0-42263 GCA_024699675.1 Amphibolis antarctica
GGATTTTTAATAAGTAACAATGGTGAGTAAATTTGATGTTTGTTATTTATAGGATTGAAGTGGGATGAATTAAATAAAGAAATATGTAATCTAGTGGGAGTTTGTATCCCCAGAATTCATGGGATTTCATAAAAAATAAATTAATGAAATTTCATTTTCCAATGTCATAGTTGTTTGTACTTGGAAGTGATTTTCCACTTCTTTGGTATTTAAGATTGACTTCTAAAATTATTATTGTAAAGATTCTAATATGTAAACTTCTATTATGAAACTAATTTCAACTTTAACTTCATTCACTCTTGAAGTTAATTAGAATTCTCCCCCAACACACCATTGATTTTCCATCCCCACTCCTTTGACTTAATTGGGAAATCACAAGACAAACAGGCTACAAAACGCCCATGATTTCTGCTAACACAAGTGAACCCCTCATTTGATCTAAAGATTTCAAACTTATGTGATTTAATTAAAGATCTTACAATGCATACAAATGCATTTAAGAAGAAGATTTACATAACTATTATAAATTAAATTGTTATTGTGATGTTATTTTATCTTAAACATTCCCCCAAAGATAACCTCTGCACTATTACACACCCTTCCATTAGGGTTATCGTTGGTGCATCCCACAAACCCAATTATTAATTTCAACCCATACGCTTTAAAAGGGTATGCAAGCTATTCATCGTGTTTCAATGCACATGCCAAGAGAAAACCTGTGCGAATGAATTAAGAAAGCTTCCCTCGTTACACGAAGAAAACCTTGAGATTGATTTGTTACACTGACAGGAATTTTGAATAACAGCATCTTCAATTTTCCTGTCAAGAGCTCCTTGAACCACACCGTTAATATTGAATGTTCCTGAGTAAATGGCAAATCAACAAACAGGTCAAGGAAGTGTACGCCAAAGAAACAAACAAAGGTTGTCATATGGAAGGGAAAATGTTGCACAGTGGACGGCAGCTCATGTACCGTAGCAGAAGTCAAATCATGTACGATTCGGACGGCATCTGAAAATGTCCTGCGCTGAGGTTAGATGTTTACATTAAGATCTCATCTGCCATCTGCAATTTCTTCTTTTGGTGGTTTGTGTTTAGGTGATTCATTTTCTATTTTCAGTGTAGCCAGTGTCATGTTCTGTTCATTGACATGGATGGGATTGCTTGAAGACGCCCCTCGATTTAGGGATTCCTTTCGTTTATTTTGTTCGTGGTCGAATTCTTCCAAGCGTTTCAATACCTGCAAGCAAAAATGCATTTATGTAAGCCAACCAAATTCAGCAATTCCAATAAGAGAGAAGAAGGCAATTCAAAGGGAGATTCAATAAAGTAAACTAGTATGCATATGCATGCGCATAATCCCCATTTCAAACCAGAAACACTAAAACAATATTACGGTACCATGTACTGAAACTGCGTTCTAGTGTTCCTATTAGTGGAACCAATTTTCAAAACATGCACGAGCATTTGTCTAGATTTTTCAAACTACTTAATTAGTATCAGGAAAGTGATGTACATGCACGAATGATAACAAATTCCAAATAGCATGGACTGTGTTTGGCTAGCCATGATTTCACAAGCAATGTATTTTAATTAAATTCCTTGATTATACTACAATATGTAGTAATCAAATAAAAACTAGTAGATGCATAATATTTAGGTGGTTGATTTCATCATCAAATGCTCTTTTGGTTTGTGACGTGAGAAATTGAAGTAGATCGATTAAAACTTACAAGATATAAAGAGATTGGATAAATAGATATTCAATAACCTTATAATACATGATCATAACCTGATACGGCAATACTCAAAAGGTTAATTGAATGTAATTCTTAAAATCAATTTTAAAATATTGTAATTACAAAAACTTGAATATTGTAATTTAATCAAGAAATACAATTCAATTACATTGCATGACATAAAACATCATAATTAACAAAGTGGAACCTAAAGGCACTAAGCTCCAATTCTGTGCTTGAAACTGTTTTACAGGGAGATGATGCCATCTGGAAGTGGGACAACACACCTCGGTTAAGCAAATGATTTATTTGGTTGGCAAACACTTCTCTAATAATAATGGCACAATGTTGGGACAGGCTTTACATTCTCAATTTTTCCATAAAGCCAGTACACTATGAAGAGGAAAAAGACAAATATGGAATTCTGGACAGGAGCCGAGTCTAAGGTACATAAAAATCTTTCAGGCTAAGCCAGATTGAATACTTTCTCTTTGTTATCTACATTTTGTAGCTGTAATCCCTAGTCTATATGATGAGTGCATTCATTAATCTTAACCATCTGGACAGACGTTTAGACATAGGAAGCTGATCAAATTGTAGTGTTGGTATACATGTAATGGTATTGCTTTGGTCAGAAGGTCTCTCACATTCAAAAACAATTTCAAGTAACGAGCACAGAGATTTTCTATGGGCACCATTTCATGCCAAAGTTTGTGGCCCTTCATCATAGTGCATCAAGGAAACACAAAGTGTTTGATTTACATGGGGAGATTGAATAAAGTTGATCCAACAAAAAGATAAAAAATGATTCAGGATTCGTTCATTATATTTGATGGAGAAACATGGAAAAAGCTAGTTAGGAAAATTCAATCCCGATTTAAGGTAAAAAGTACTGCTGCTAACATGGTTTGAAAGTGGTACTGGTAGAATCTATGAGACAATTTCTAACAACTTAGCTCTAGGTTTTATAAACTATTGGTTCCTGAAATAACAATCCATAAACTGGTGGCTACAAGAATTTATAACCTTGAATGAGAAAGCAAGCGGTAATAACATATCTGGATTCATGGCATCCTCAGGGAAGTTGCGTAGAGCATGCACAAGTTTTTCAAACGGCAACTTTACCTGCTGACCAAAGAATTGTTAATAACCAGAAAATGCACATGTGAAAAGAGAAAAGGAAAATGTGTAACATATCCCACCAATTCATCATGACGGTATCTCAACAGGGCCAATCCAACCTGGAAAACGATTTTCATTCCCTGATTGAAATTACAAGCAATTCAATTAGAATTTCTATACCTTTTTTTGAAATTTCTAGGAAGAATCTTATTAATGAATAAGTTTCTTCCTATTAGAATTAGTATACAATTAAGTGAAAAATATCTACGAATATCTGTTAGATTGCGTAAATTAATAAAATTCAGTTGATATTCTTGGATACACACTTAAGACTTTTCCTCCAAAAGACAACGGTCCATGTTTCAAATGGATCACCAACTTCTGAAAATTTGTTGACCACTAATTTCCCAATCAGTTTTAGGCTTTTCACAAGTGCGGCCCAAGTTGACACCTATGTAATATTAATGGACAAAGGGACGATTGTTATTTAGATACAACTTAATAGTATGCATTTAAAAGCATTATCATCTATGTTGGAAGATTAGTCCCACACGGACTAATTAAAAGATAAGAATGAGTTAACAAAGAAAAGGACTGCTCAGCTCATAGTTAATAGATTTGAGTTAGATGTCTATATTTGGACAATATATATCATAATATCATTTTTGGAATCAGAGTTACAATGAGAAAGGAGCATCAGTTCATGCCAATGGAATAAGGAATAGAAGGCTAGAAGTAAATGAAATGAGCAATAAAAAAACTTAAACATGTCCAATCTAACTAAAAGCAAATTTGAGTGAAGCAATGATCAGAAAATGGATTTCAGTTGTTTTACTGTTATTTTCTTATAATGACTTATTATTTAGCTTTAAAGTGTTCTGCCTTTTTTTTATGATCAAAATTGGATGTAAAACTCTTTTCAGATTGTAGAATATTGGTCACTTGAGTGTGAGACTTGTATCTTGAAAGTTAGGAATTCATATATCATCATTGATTCACTTAATCACACACATACCACATTTAAGAAAAATAATCACAAGGAAAATGAAAAACATTTTCTCACACAGAATATTGTAAGATATATAGATGTGCCACGTGGGCAACCACATAGATCATATTTTGTCACATACGACGTCTTAACATCTACTTTCGTGTCATGGTTAGGGATCCCATTGCTAGTACTCTTGCACTGTATATCACCACAACTAAATTGATTCTACTAGCTTTATGCAGCATGCATAGGCATCCCGAAAATTCACACTGTACTACTAATTCTATTAGTGCAATTCAATGTTTGCTTCCATAGGTTAGACTACATTCTTTGCAGGGTTGGACAAAATAACAGCTGAATAAAGGCACATTCAAATACATCATAAAGCCATAATCATCATAATGAAGAAAGCCAATCAAAAGGAAAAAAGCCTAGGTTTAGTAAGAAAAAGCCCAACCTCATACAAAAAGACATCCCATATGCGTAGAGCCAATGGAAAGGGGAACGAGTACGAAAAGACTGTTATAAACCACTGGCTTGCATACATGCTTGGATTGATCATTTCTTGTGAAAGGTGCTCTCCTAACTGTGGTAAGTACTCTTTCACCAACTGTTCAAATTGAGAGAGGTATCGTTGTACAAGCGGTAATCCAACCTACTTTGCAAGAAAAAATGAGATTAATGGGACAATGCTAGTATTAATTAAGACGTACACATTACTGACCTCCATGTACGTTGTTTGTATTATCATAACTCCATGACCTCCAGGATGTGGTATGAGCTCACCTGGTATAATCCTTCCATTGGTGCATGTACAGCCCCTTTTAACAGAGCAACAACAAGCCAAAATGCATCCTCCTCACTCATATAGAGTAGCAATAAACCAGCTAAAAAGCCCATTCCCTGGCATTTTAACGCACATAATATGATATCCCAACTAATAAAAACACATTTACAAAATTTTTTTTAGAAACAACTTCAAAAAAAAAACTCGTTAAATTGCAGCCAACTTACGGGGACAATGAGAAAGTGTTATTAAAATGAGAGAGGTTTATTTAACTGCGGACCTGTACGTATCCAACATCTCTGTCAAACACAGAGTATGCCTTTAAAACATTATACAAGGATCTTTGACCTGGTCCATGTCTCTGCTGGAAGAACACATGTGAGGGAAAAGTTCGAGATATGTCCCTAATAATATCCAACTCAGAAGGTGATGTTTCATAAATTACAAGTTGCTGCAACCATAACAAACGTTTATCAGGAAAAGTAAGATTGTAAACATAACTGTAAAATACATGCACAGAATCAAAATCCCATAAAAAGGGAAAACTTGGTGTGCAAGGCTCCCTCCATTGTGAGGTCTGGAAAGGGTCCATTCGTACACAGCCTACCCAATAAATGAAAAGGTTGTTTCTTAAGATTCAAACCCATAACCTCCAGGTCACAATGGACTAACCTTACTATTGTGCCAAGGCACACCATCTAGAATACAAATCCCATACCAGAAATTAATACCATACCAACTAGAGATCAGAAATAGATAAAAACAAGGTTATACATTTATGGAAAAAATACAATCGACATTTTGGAGCCTCCTGTCACAAAAGACAGCATAATATTGAGCCAGCAAAGATTGAACAATTAATGTGATTGATGTATTCTGGATTTGAGGAGAATTCTGTATTGGCATGAATGAAGTGCTTGTATTTGAGAGGATGACTCTCTGAGTTTGTTTTTCTTTGAAAAAAAAGTAAATGCATTTGCTTGACCCTGCTTATTTTAAGCTTATATTGCCTTTCTGATAGTTTCCAAGCACCTAGCTCGTTGAATGTCTTATTGACTTCATTTTCATCTCCTGAATGGGACCATTGAGATGTGAAAAGAGGTCAGTTCATAGCTTGGCAGAGGCATCTGAGGAGGGCATGCATGTATACTGATCATTTTGTTTGCTACATTCCCTTTATGGGTAGGAAATAATGTGATTCTTGACAAATGTGAATTTTTTTGCTTTTCAACATGATACCAATACACCAACATTTTACTAACACATGTATTGATTTTAATTTACAAGTCTGACATAACACTAATAACTAAAACTTTGGTGATTAATACTATCAATTTCTTACAACAATAATAATAATTCGAGTCATAATCCTACTGAAGTCAGTCATATGAATCTTTTTCTTTCAAGTATTTCTATTTATGATCAAATCTTTGATTAAATTAAATAAATTTAAATATTTTCTTACAATTCCTAACCATGTAATTTTAGGTTTACTTCTACCTTTTTTGATTTTTTCTACACTAATTAAGTATTTTCTCCTAATTGGTGTCTTCTTTGGTCTCTTAAGAATATAACCAAACCTTCAAAGCTGATTTTCTCTTATTTTGTCTACAATTGGTGCAACTCCTACTCTATTTCTAATAAAATCGTTTTTTACCTTATTCCTTGTAGTGTTACCACTTATCCATATAAGCATACTTATCTTGCATACTAACCTTTTACATATAATCATGCTTTATAACCCAACATTCCAAGTTGAAGAGTATAGCCAAGTGAATAGTAGTTTTATAGAATTTTCATTTTAATTTTAAAAGTGTTAGCATTTTGTAGAGTTTTTCTTCACTTCATTCATCTTACTTTAATCTTATTAATGACATCATCTATAATTTCACCATTGCTACTTGTTATATATTCTAAGTTTTTAAAATGGTTAATTTTATCAACTTTATGATCATCTAAATATATACCTTCATCATTACTCTGTTTTCATTGAATCTACATTCTATATATTCAATTTTTGACTTAATCTAAATTCTTTGAACCTTCAAGTATCTCTCAATAATTTTAATTTAGAATTAATTCTTAATTTACTTGCATCAATTAAAACCATATCATCAGCCAAAAACAGACACATTGATACTATCAATTTCTTTACTCATACATAAAGATAGAATCATACATGCAACACATTAACCACAAAAAATTGTAGAAGGATTGCATAATATTTCATCTGTAACAGTTGCTAAAACCAGTGGTTGGTCAAAGAACAATCACACTATATGAAAATATATAGGATCATCATTCACAAAGGACAATGCACTTGAAATCACCTCATAAACACCAGGATTCATTAGCAAAAGGTCACGACTTCCAGAAATTAATTGCCAGACCAAGCCTCTCAAACAATCAGGAATCCCTTTTCTTATGCGCCTTTTTACAACATGTGGCTTCCTGCACATATATTGCTTCCAATCACTCCCACCAACACCAATCATTTTCCTCCATTTTCTAATCCTTCTTTCCTCCCTGTAAAAAATCCAAAATGAATACTTATATGACATGAAACCAGCTATATTGGCCTACCAATTGCAAACAGAGGTTACTTGTGAAGTTGAGATCCAGAACTGGCTTGTATTTCTAGAATAAAATATTTAATTTCCTTATAGGTGAAGAATCTTCAAATCATAATAATAGCTTTCTACAGCTTTAAGTAGGTTTAGAATTACAATGAATGTTTGAGTTCACAAGTCATAGGCATCACATGGAGTGGGTTATTTGATGTGGATGGATATGACAAGCAACTCAAGGATGTAGCCAATGTAGTAGAAAACCAGAAAATGGACATTGCATTTATAGGGATTGAAAATTAAATTATTTTCTACTGGGGATTTAAATTAGATTATTCTAAAATAGTACAAAGTAAATAAATAAATGCAGATATAGTTACAGATATAAAATCATTAAAATTATCATATTAATTGAATAAAATAAATTATAATTAATTCACATAAAATATAAATCAAAAAATATTACACAACAAAAGAAATTAAGTTGTAAACAATATACTGAAATCATACCAATAAAAACTTAAAAAGTAAAATCCAATTACATATAAATAAGTATTTAAATGGCCAAAAAAGAAAAACAACCATTCCTCCCCCAAAAGAATGAGAAAAGTCGTTGAAAATGGAAAAAATTGCTACTTCTTTTCAAATCATTTCCCACTTTTTTTTTCCCAAAAAAACTAAATGTATTGGGATAAAACATTTACACAATTCTTAAATGACCATTTTTCATTTTTTTTTGGACCAATGTGTATAGCACAATTTCAGATTTTTCAGCATCTGTAAATGGTGTCAGTTTATATTTCTTAATTACAAAAAGAGACATGCCATCTCACCAAAATCCTTAAATTTGCATTAATATTTAAAATTCAAAAAATCTCAGTTACTTGTCACTTGATTTATGAATGTGCAAACAGAAGGAATTTGCTGATTTGATTCCAGCTAGATTAGAAAAGCTGCTATTTGCTGGTCTTTCTAGAACAACTTGATAACCAGAAGCAGCAGTTCTTTGCCAGCTATAAACAAATATAGTGCGACTTTTCTTGAGTGGTAACAAATATAGCAAGAATTAAATAATTCAATTTATCTGATCAAACACCTTTTTAAAATCCCAGAATGCTCGAAATCATCAATAAATCATGCAGAAATGCATAAATATGATCAGCATCCACACATGTTAAATGAAAGCAAAACTACTGGCAGATAGGACCAAAAATATTTAATCATGCATTTAAACTAAAGCATGAGATGAGTGTGACAAAGAGGAACAATATAAATTTCAAGTGAACCAGCAACAAAAATTCAAAAATTTAAAATTTTTCTTTGTAGATTGTGATCAATTTAGAATTACATATACTCCTTACATGAGTATGTGGGAAAGTAAGATCCTGCAGAAAAGTTGTGTAAGTCATTGTGCTTTCTGGGTGAGAAAAAATCTCAATGCAAGTGGTTACATGTTGACAACTTATTAATGTTCCATGCTGGCAAATAATGGAAGTGACATATGATCCCAAAAGGACGGGAGATTTGATGGTATAACATCTAAATAACATTATCTTTCCATTCATCCATATCATGATTCACAATTTGTTTCCGCCTTTTGCTTCACCCAAAAAAAGAGCCAACCCTTACTAATCAAAGCCATTCGACAGGTCCTTCTCCTATAATGTCTTTGAGAATACAACGAAAGAAGCCACAGATTAAATCCAGACAAAAATATATCATTACAACAGAAACAACGATTTATCACGAAAATCTGTAAAGTAGCAATATATCTATAAAATTGTATTCCAAGAGGAAAGGGGTTTTGAATTTGAATTCAGCTAAAAATGTTGCCGTTATAAAAAAAAAACTAATAAAACAAATTTCAAACATGTCATTAATTCATGCAAACCCTGCATTTAGATTTTCTTTCCAGACAATATGGATCCAGCGCTCAAACCACCGACCATACTTCTCCCGGGCCTCCAGTGTCCTACGCTCTGAAGTCCACATTTCCGCCGTTTGATTCCGACATTTCGTTCTCCTGAAATCTCTGTCATCTCCATTTTCAGATCCCCGCCTTCCCCCTATTCCTTTCTCTCAATTCTTCGATTTCCCACCGACCGTGAGAGCTTCCCATTCTTCCATCTCTAATTTCTCTTCAACAGCAGCGTGACGCACATCCTCTTCGAAGCGGAGGCGGTCGACTGCAAAAGGAGACGATCAATACACCCTCACCTTCTGGTTCTTCCCACTACTCTCCCACCTACTCGATGCCTCCTCCATCCCCCCCTCCCCACTAACCACAACAAAATCGCTTCCAACAGTAGAAATGCAAAAACATCGTAAAAACTACGTGAACAATCGATTGCGGCGGCAATTTCCCTCACATCGTCGCTTCTTAAATCTGCAGTGAGCGGAAGAGGAAGGAACTGCGCATAGCCACCGCCCGCCGACGGAGGAGGCAGAGATCGGTGACTTCGACGACAGATCTTCCAATACTGATCCACTTCACGTAGCTGAATTACGTTTAAAAATAATAAAACTAAATTATTAAATAATAATAATAATACAATAAAAATTAATTTAACAGATATTCAACTTTTTTCCTTTCTTCTTCGACTTCTTTGTCTTCGTCTTTAATTTTAAATTGAAATATCAAAATTATTAAATTATCTTATTTTAATAAAAAATAAAATTTAAATAAATAATTTAAATTTAAATATCTATCCATTCGATTTTCTGTTCTTTAAAAAATTAAAATCTATAATAATAATAATAAAGACTAAAAAATATTATAAGAAATAATATCTTTTATAAATACCTACAAAATATTATTATATAAATGTCTAATTGTCATACTTATTTTCGTTGTAACCATTTTCAATGATTTTTTTTGTAAATGATAAAAAAAATTACGATATTTAAATAATATTATTTAAATAATATTAATATTATTAATAATATTATTTAAATAAATACGGATCTCAACTTCTGTGTCAACCATAAAATAGTATTCTTTCCACCTCTCTCTGAGAGTACTTTTTTCCACACTCTAGAGAAGAGTGGGAAAATAAACAGTCTTAATTAAAGTTTATCAAAGATGATGGTAAGAAAAAAATTAAGTTAAATCTTTACGCCTAAAATCTTTTAAAAATTAAATCTTAAATTCTTAATCCTTACGTACTATAACCAGTAAATATAACCTTAGACCACAAATTGTGCAAATCCTCTTTTTATTGATCATGTATGATTTTGCCGGCATACATTGCTATCACATGCGTGATTGAATTGAAAACTCCTTTACATGCACATAATATTGTTGAACATGTCCTTTCTTTTTCAACAACCAATGATTTTACTTGTGCACATTGTAGTTATAAGCTTAATTGGATTTTAATTAAAACTTTTCTACTCACATATAACTTTTACCAAATGAACCTCCCTTTTCATTGACTATTGATGATTCTACTTATTCTCAATCAAACCATGCAAAATCTTCTTGATTTTTCATAAAGTATTAAGTTTTTTATTTTTATTTTTACTTTTAAACTTTTATTTCTTAAATTTTCGACATAAAGCAATCACCTCTAATCTTATTACTCAATTCTAACTCTTGACTAGTCCAAAAAATAATTGCAATTTACTCACAACAATTCATCATTAACACTTGTAGAAAGACAATGTTGTAACATGCTAACATTCGCATTTTTTTTAAAAAAAATTATAATATCATCAATAATCAATTGTAAGCACACAACATTATTGTCATCTCCAATGGCCAAATAATAGACGGACACGATGAAGAAAGCATGAAAGTAATTGAAATGCAAATGATCATCCGAGACTAGAGATTACTTCTTGCTAGTTAGCGTGCACGTTAAATCATTGGAGATTTATGTTCTGAAAATGATATGAAATGATAAAAAATTGTAAAAATGTTGATCTATCATTTCATACTATTTTCAGAAATACAACTCCTCGTAAAACTCCAAATTTCAACAAAGAGACACCATGCAAATGAAACGAACCAGACAATCCGGACATCTTAAAGTAGAAAAAAGGCCAAATGCTGATTAATTTCGGTGGTTCCAAGCATTTCCGTGGAGAAGAGATGGGTTTTCAAACAGGCAGGGATATTATAATATGACAGGCAATGAGGTTTCAGAAACATGGAAAGCAGCAACACGATCGTTCTAAAGCAACACCACCACCCTATAATGAACATTGGCTGACCATGGTGCCATTCTACGAATGTAGCTCACATCATCAAGTTAAGCTTCTTCAGATAAGTAGACGATTGGAACTTAGTTACATCTCTCACGAAGCAGGATCCAGACCAGATGAAGGGCTGTCAGCAAAATATTCTGGACGCTTCATATTAACCCCATACTGTCAAAATCAGAAGAAAAAAAGCTCAAACTCTCAGCATAAGGTGCAGAATAGCAAAGCACAAGAACACCACAGTACACATGCAAGTTTCGTTGATTAGCAGGTTGCAACTGCAGCGTGTATAAAAAATTGGGAAGAAAGACAAATCCACAAGCATGTCAAGATTTCAAATAATATGATGATCATGTACGTACCTCACGCAGTGCCTTGGAAAGATCCTCCATGTTCAAAATCAGGCGCTTGTCCTACCATACAGAAACGATCTATGTTGGGGACTCTACGCAAAAATGAAACTAGCTAGATTCTAGTGGCATGAATTCATACCTTTCCTTGTTTATCACGCTTGTCTTTTGCTGCCGTCTGCCTTGCCTTACAGTACCTGAGAAGGTTTTTGTTTTAAAATCAAGCACCATCTCAACAGATATTCATGAGTGTGTGTGTATAATATGAAGATAAATAGTATACATACAGAATAAAAGAGAAATATTTGAAGCACAATATCTATAGGAAAGAAAACCATCAAAAGCAAAAATCAGAATTCAATAAAATCATTTTGTAGGGATGGACTTCAAATGCATTTCATCTCAAATAGCATGTTGAAATATACTAGTTTGTAGTCATTAGATCTTTGATCATCTTCATCTTGATTTCAGAAAACTTCATTTCATGTATGTAACCTATCTTTTATTTTGATATTGGGAGTGTTCTTTCTTTGGTTTGAACCCAAAATCCTTTTGTCTTCTTGACCTTATAAGACAAGAAAAGGACAACCCTCTAACCTAAACAACCCTTTGTCTACAGTATACTATTTCCAATGTTGCTTCAGGTCTATAATCTCTTCTAACCTAAACAACCCTCTCTGCAAAGCACTATTCCCGCAGGTCACATCAATGGCAATCCAAGTTTTAAATCATGATCTGTTACTACCATGAAACAACATACAGTGGAAAATAAGCAATCCAGATAAGTCAGAGTAATGACACCAATTAAACAGAATTAATATAATAGATGAAGAGAGCATACTGTAGGGCATCACTTGCAACCTCTGCAATAAATTTCTGTGTTGCAACAGCTACTAACCTTGTTCTGTCAATAGGTGAATTGCAAATTACAAACAAGGAATTATATCAGAAACAGGCATAACAGTGTGACAATAGAAAAAGAAAGATTGATTGTATGATTGATAGACACAAGAAAGAGTAAAAGATATGATTCTAGAATCTCATGGATGCTATCAAAAGGAAAAAAAAGTTGCGTAAAACACAATGATAATCAAACCTAGTTGAGATGAGATCCTGTTAAAAATGAATGAGAATGCCAAATTGGAAAGGGAGTTAGACACTACAGAGTTTATTGATGACGTTAATTTTGAAAGCCATCTTGTAACTTAAACTCCATGATGCCAAAAATTATACCTTGTAATTTTTAAACAAATACTTCAGTTGGCGAGAACCACCACAGATATCAACATTATTTACCAAAATGAATAATGCAATGTGACTAAAACACTGTAAGTACAGAAGCTTCTTAAATGACGAAAAGCAAGTGCCAACCTAAAAGTAAGTTTAACTAAATTGAATAATAATATGAAAAAGAAAGACTTCTATGGAGATCAATAATGATATTTTTCATTACCGTGGAAATCTAATCACGCTAATATTTTTTCATTAATATGATGATAATCACACTAACCATAGGAAAGCTATTGTTAAATGATTTTTAATATGTACCTACATGTCTAGGCCCTTGGAACCAGCTAGCTGCCTTTGATCATTTTCAATGGTCTGCATGCCAACTTTGTTTAAAGTGGAGTGCTGGTTAACGAGAGGTGGGTGATGGAGAGGCCGTGGACACGAGGACAATCAACATTGATTTTCCTTTTGCCTCTTTCCCTGTCAATTGCACTAGAGATGACAGTGACACATGACAGCCCTTGTGTAAAAAACCACAATCATAGATGTGAGGAGAGGGAAAAGAAGAAGGAAACACAACCATCAGCAACATTTGCTTGCCCCTTTTAACATTGGGTTGATGATGGTGAGGGCACTTTTGGCATTCTCCGTTAGAAGTGGTAGGGCAAAGTTGACAAAAGCAAACACCATAGCTTCATATGAAGCGAAGTGTGAAAAAATTGCTGCTACAGTGGAGAAGGGACCTGGAGCAGTGTGGGAGTAGCTTCTACTAGAAGTTGGTGCTAGATCTTTATAACCAAATGCTGCCTAACTGAAAGACACCAGATTATCTCAATGAACAATCTATTCATAAAAGCCTCAAAGGAAAATAACTTAGTGTTGGGGCACCTCAATTTCGTAAGAAATGTGGTCTACATTCGAAATAATAGCCTAGTCTGAAAGTAGTCATGAACACCAAGATATTGAAAGTACAAAGTAGCAAGATGAGTGATTAACAACTTGGGATGTCCAAAAAAACAAAATGAAATATTGATGAATCATAACCTGAAGGAAGAAGAATGATGACTTGATCATAATACCCCATGACATGATAATCAACTCCTAGAAAAGAATGTTTGACTGCAACAACCAATGTTTCTTTTCTTTCTAATCACAAATACAGGTTCAAGTAGAAGATTTACCAAATTTGCAAATGGATGCACGCCTTATGGTTTGTCATAATGAATATCAAAAAAATTGTTTTGCAGTCCTCATTCACTGATTAGAATCCCTAGCACTTATGATTCCATGTATATATGGAATTTCTGAAACGCTAAAAAGGATTCTGAACTTCCAATCTAGCACTATTCTTCAATGGGTACGGAAAACTTTCAATTTAAGACCTACAAAATCACCCTTAAGGATGCATATCTTTGGCTTGCAATGGTAAGAGATACGAATATGAAAAGGCTCACCAGATGGCTCTACTAGGGTTCATCGTTAAACCCTGCTTCTTCCTAAAAATCAAACATCAACAATTTAAAACCTTCCAATTTTCCTTCATCCTTAAATTCCGTGCATTTACCAAGACAACTCTAGACTTTTTCTGAACAGAGACAAATCCATACCAGGGTTTCGTAATTACACCTTACGGTCCAACTTGAAAGGGATGATATATCTAACAACATAACTGCTTTAAAGGACGGGAGAGAGAATACCTACAGTCTCAAGTCTGGAGACTGGAAACCGCTCTTTCCAAGGTAGTATTCCACCAACTCATCCGGTATCTTCGAAATCACAACAGCCATCAAACAAAAAAAAATTTTAAAAAAAGTTACCTTTGTCAACAAAATGAAACCAATAGAGATAGAAGGAGAGACACAGAGAGAGAAGTACTAACAGTAGGTGTATAATCCATGAGTGAAGATAGGAATTCTGCAAGCTGCGCATCGTCGTCATGCCTCGTCTCCCCCGACGGCGAAGCTGACAGATTCTGCTGCTGTTGCTGATTCATCATTGCCGTGAACAAAATACTCCGCCTTCTGGCCCTTCTTTGACGTCTCCCACTCAACTCCACCTTCCACTTCGTCGGAGGGAGGACGCCAGGAGGAGCTTTTTTGTTTTGGTTTCCGTCCCGCAGCTATTTATAGTGGACCAGGAAGACCGACTTCAGAGGATCCGATTGTTAATTTTCGGCTCCAATTTGATCCGATTAAGAATTGGATCCGCTTTCTTCAACGGTTCTACACTACCAAGCCCCCCAGTGGCTGTGGGGCGAAGAACGGGCGAGGAGATGGCGGGGTTGCTGGCGTGGGCGGCGGACGTGGTAGGAGGGAGCGGACAAGGGGGAGAGCAAGGGGAAAGACGGTTCTCGTCGGTAGTCTTCGCGCCGGAGCAGCAGAGATACGCTGTCGAGCTGGACCAGAAGTCGGCGGAGCTGCGTCGTGTGATCCAGGATCTGAGGGCTAGAATCCCTCCACCGGATATATCCAAGAGCCTCCCGCATCTACATGCGCATTCTTTGGCGTCGAACGCGGCTCTCGCGTTTCAGCTGAATGCGCACTCCACCACTCGACAGCAGGTAGTGAATGTGTGGTTCGGTTGGATGGACTGCCTGGTTGTGGTTTGCTGGTTTGTGGCTTCTGAAATCTTCTGCTGAGTTTTTTCATCTGAAATATGAATGTGAACTTGTATGTTATTGAGTGGAAGCCTCGTCGTACGGTTATAATTCATCTTTTTCTTTCACGTCAGCTGCTTGACCAACAAATGAATACGTGCACATCATTGAAATTCCGGTAAACTTGACGGCAAACCCCAGGATTCTTTACTGGTCCTATAATGTTTTTCGTGAAATTGATTTTCTCTACGCAAGTTGTAACTTATGAAAGTTGTGAAAGGCTGTACTTGGCTTTGAAGTTTGGATCCAAATTTGGGCAGGCATTGCTTGATCCTGGAAAGCTAAAAGTTATATAGGATTGGAATAGGAAAAAGATGAAAAGGCAGCATCATGATGTGTGCTCATCCTTTTGTTTTACTCTTCTATATGATACGGAACCACCAAACATTTGCAAAAGTGAACTGAATCTAGCATCTAATAGTTTAGCAAGTATGCACTATAATGATCTGGCTTTAAAATTTTCCACCTCTCTCTCTTATTTTTTGAGAAGCCCTCTCCCTTTTATTGTCTGAGTGGCATGTTTGTAAGAGGAGATTTGTATATCTGTTTGCCTTTATTTCTTCATCACTTTTGTTGTCATATATTAACTATGAATTATGAAAATCTCAATGTGTATAGGCTCAACAAAGAGAGATTACACTTCAAGAAGAAAATGCTGCATATGAAAAAGCAATATCAACATGTCAAAACAAAATTCAGGAAAAACTGCAGGAGGCTGATCTTTTACAGAGTAGATTGAAGGTGACAAAATTAAAATTATATTTACTTTCTTCCTGAAATATGCTTACCATTTCATTTCGAATCAGCTAAAGGATGGTACTGTTAACACTGGTAAATTCATTGTGCTAAGTGGTTTTGTTCTAATAATGTTTCATAATTTTTGTGCCTTTCTGATCATTAATTCTTGTTAATAAATGCCAATATTTGGATTCATAACGTCCAATAAGATAGAAATTACTGGCTAGCTATTTTATCCAGCTGTGATTGATCGTGTAGTGATTTAAGAGTATAAATTATCCATGTTCTTGCTGTTCCATGGTTAAAAAAACTATATTTCTTTGATAACCTTACAATTTAATGTGACCAAAGTAGATCCACATGGCTTGGTATTAGTTATGTGTTTGGTTCTATGCATACTTTTGAGCACCAGTAGTCATTTTATGCATTACTGATGATATTGGAAAGTTAAGCATATTTTGGTTCAATATCAAACATTACCCCCATTCTTATGTCAATCATGCATTTCATGTATTGGAAGAGAAAACAGAGTCAAGAATAACTCATGTTACTGACATCCACCATTGCATGGAAGGATTTTGTTTCCATATTTCTACTAATTCTTCTAACACTACCATCAATATTGAAATTCTTAGGTATCATTTGATTGTGATTGTGAGGGATGTTGATGGTGGTATTTTTAGAATATTGCAATGTTGTGAAATAAATACTTCTGATGTGATAGATTCTAATCATAATCAAGTTGACTTTTCATAGTATCCTTTAGTTAAACTTATAATTCTCAGAATTTGAGAATCCAATTTTGCCACAATTACGAGATTATAGGATAGATTTTGTAATTTAACTAACTTTTTAAAATTCATATCTCCCACAATCTGAACTGAATATTTATTGTGCACGTTATGAAAAATATACCACAGTCTATCTGTAATTTTAATGCTCTCATCGTTTCTAGTTTTCATAATCTGAGCCTTATATAATCTGAACCATATGCAGTCTTTAGATGACATTTTATTTTGATTCTTGCACAAATATTCTAATCATAGTATATTCATAACTTAAGCCAAACATGAAGATTAAGAATCTTAAATATAGAAGCTTTTACAACTTGTGCAATACAAGTATACATTTCTGTCAGAAGCCAAAAGCTGGACTAAGTGAGTTCTGACTAGAAGCCAGGTTTTGTGAAAAGCTGTTAATCTGAATTTCTTGCTTACATGGATCTAGTCATTTTTCTTATAAACATTCCTAAGCTGCATCAGCCTGATGCTTTATCATGATGCTACTCACAAAATTGTTAAGAAAATCTTTCTCAAGTGGTTGTGATAATCTTAATGATAAATATAAATAGAATATATATTAAGGTTGTTGTAGGAATGATGGGAAATAATGCAAATTAAGGCCAAAGAAAAACAAAAGAATGGTACAAGACATATACAAGACCAAAGAGAAAGGAAGAGATGAAGGAACTGACAAAAGGATCAAGTAAGCTCAAGTATAGATGGAGCAAAAGGTTAAAGATTCAAGAAGATGCAAAAATGTGTGAAGTTTATTTGAAATTCTGTAATAATTATATAATATTTGAATCTTGTGTCCTAAGGAAAATTGTACATCCCATTGAAGCCCTTTCATGCTAGAATCTTCGTATAAGACACTTAGAACATATGCATACACTTAGAATAAGTATTTGGAATAGTCTAGACATGCATATGATCAAGTACTTAGATTGACAGAATCAGCATACCATCTCAAAAAAATGGAATACTGATTTTTGGGCCTAGAATTTTCATATAAGACACTTAATATGCATACACTTAGAATAAGTATTTGGAATAGTCTAGGCATGCATATAATCAAGTACTTAGATTGACAGAGAATCAGCATACCATTTCAAAAAAATGGAATACCGATTTTTGGGCCAGGAATACAATTGGATTATGAACCCAAATTGACATACCCATTACTGGTGTTACAATACTGTTTTGGAGGATGGATCTACAATCGCTTAATAGAACAGAAACGGATTACTGTTATTGTAAAATGGCATATCATTTTTCTAAGGCTCATATTGTTTGACATATCAATTTTTTCGTTGGTATATCAATTGCATTTCAGAAAGTTAAGAATCATTGTGATTGGTATACCGATCCTACTAGCTATTGCAGAAATGACGTATGGAATAGATCAACGACATACTAAAAATAGAAAATATATCTAGGTGTTGTATCTTCCTTTTTAGGTGAAAAACCTTTCTATACAAGTATTTCTAGGCTGTCCAATGTACACCCAATAATTCCCAACATCTCTAGTGCTTCATTCACATCTCCAGCACTTCATTTGGCTCCTAACTCTCATAAAAGACCTGCACTGTAGAGCATATTTGAAGAAATTTAAGCATTGCAAGAAGAACATTCAAGGGGAATAGATTTTCAAGTTTGAAAGTTTTTTTTAATTAAAAATTTAACTTGTCAGGTTTTAGTGAGGGTTGGTCAAGTTGTGAAGTGAGGTTTTTGAGTTGTGAGGATGAATTGCTTGGCAGGTTTGCCAAAGTTGGTAGAAACAGCACAATGCTGACCTAAAATAACATCAAATTTAGTTACAGGGCTCAAGTGGGTTGGGTTAAGTAGTGAACGTAGCCTTGTGTTTGGGATGGAACTATTTTAAATCTTGTGTTACCGTGGTTTGTACTTAACTTCATTGATATTGCTACTGCATTGCATTCTTTCAACAAATTTCACATATAATCTGTAAATCTAAATTATCCGAAATTGAAATTTACTATTTACCCTCATCTAATGACATTAATTGATCCTAACAAAATCACACAATTTCATTAATCTAATTTATTGCTGAACATGTTAATTTCACTTGAATGAAATGATTCCATTTAACTAAGTGTAATAACTTAATTAGCCAAGAACAGCAGTACTCGTAACTCTCACCAAAGTTTGAATCCTAGTGAATGCAAAAAAAGATTTCATTCATTTCTCTTCCATTAATTTCTTATTTTTATCATGATTTCATGTGTTTTCTATTGTTTCATACGACAAATGTTGGCAAAATTTTGCTGACACCTTTTTTGACTTGTTAAAATGGCATCGAAACCAATGCTAACATGATAATCTGTTAACACAAGGTGATTTTCTTTATTATATTTCTATCAGACATGATTTTGACACAATGATATTTTGTCAATATATGTTGGTTTTTAAACTTATCAAAGTTCTATTCAAAATTGAAGTTGAATTTTTTTGCACTTTAGTGCTTAATATCCTTGATTGGAACTGATATTTGATTTCAAAAATTTTTTAGCAAGTTCTATGGAAATCCAATTTAGGACTAGCTCATGGTTTACTACTTAAAACCTTAATATAAATTCAACATAAGCTACACGATAAGTGCAATGATGTACATTCAGATAAGGCTTCCAGTAGCGCTAACAAATTGAAAACATGTTTATTTAGTGCATCAGACCCGACAGAGGCATGCCTGAATTCTGCATCACACATGTCAGTATGTATTTTAATTGTTTTTTCCCAAAATTGACAAAACACTGGTGAAGACTGTCTTAATGCTGGATGTTTGACTTACGCATGCAAATGATTGGATTGTAGCCTTTTATATTCCATATATATCATAGTTATGGAGTGTCTATAGCTGATGTTGAAGGCCTTCTTAATGCCGGATGCTTTCATTTAGACACGTGACTGATTGGATTGTAGCCTTTCTTTGTTCCATATATGTCAAACATAGTTACGGAGTGTATAGCTGATGTTGACCTTTATTGCTTACTTCACATTCCATTTATATGCGTTATTGTCGTTTATCACTTTAATGCTGGGAAGTTGTAAAAGCATATTTTGATCACTAAGCATTTTGTTGCCGTTAGGATATAGACATCAGTGAGAAGGAACTAAGAGCTGAATTTGATGAGTTGCAATCAAATATGAAATTCAGCCAATTTAGTGTATCAGTGCACGATCCCAAGCATCCTGAAACAAAACAACCACCCAGAAATGATCTATTGAAACAAGTGGATGACAAGAAAAAGGAATTGGTACATGACAAGGCAATTTTTTGTTGGGGTAATATTGATTTTCAGTGAATAGCTAACATTTCTATTCTTAGATCTCGATGGAAGAAACTCTTCAGTTGTTAGAGGACGAATGGACTAAAGTTCAGCAAGATTCCATTAAGAAACTAATGCCAGGTACAACATTTATAATTGATAATGCTAGCAGAGTCTTCATATTTATAGTTTTTCTTTTTTAATGTTTAAGCTGGTTGTGTTTCATTTCATGCTATAAAAATAAGCCACGTCCTTGTATTTGATGGTAATTCACATTGGTCATGGCAGTTGCTACGTATCATGTAGTTGGGATTATATAAACCTTACATGTAGAATAATGGATACATCAACAGCAGGTTCACTATTTTTCTTTGATTACCATTATTGAATGTACTCTATGGGCTCTCTTTGATTACCATGACAATGTATTAATTTTATATTTGATATAGCTCTCGAGTGAGCTACTTTTGGAGCACCAGTTTTTGGAGAAACCATAGATTTTCAATAGTAGTTTTGCTTCCTAGGTGGTGTTTGCATCAAGGTTCCTTGTGTGATTTTTTATAATAATTAATTTAAATTGTTTGCCACCAAAAAGTGCTTTTTTAAGATTTTATTTAGTCGTTCTTATTTATACTTTTTCTATTGTCGTTGATTGAGCTTTTACTGTTAAGATCGTTTTCATTATTGGCTGACTGTTATTTTTTAAATTTTTTTGGTTTGGAGGATAGTGTTATAAGTTTATTCATAATTAGTTTCTCATTGTTTATTCCCAGTGGCATAAGTTTATTTACAAACATTTGTTACGATTTTGGCGATTAGGCACCCAAGGCATCTCTGCCCTCCATTCTAATGTCTTAGCACCATGATAACTATGGATGATAGTTTAAAATGTATACATGATTTTCTATGCGAAACCATGGCCACTGGGAAATCTTCATACCAATTCATTTCTCATTTTTGGGCGGAAGTTGGATCCAACATGCCTTAGATATTAGTTAACCATCGAAAACTTCATTTTCTATTTTATCCATAATCATCATTTGTCACCCAAGAATCTATTAGGTCTTGTTTGAGGAGAACTTTAATCAATTCCGAAAGATAGAGTTGAAGTTGAACTTAAGGTGTATTTGGAGAGAACTTTAATTAACTTCGGGAGTTAGATAAAGTTAAAATTGAAGTTAATTTTGTGAACAGAGTTAGAATTGCATAATAAGTAAAGTGATAGAAGTTTATACATTAAAATCTGTACAATAATAATGATACTACGAGTAATTTTAAAAGTCAATTGAAGTCGACTCTAAACAATGTTTTGATTTCATAAACGAAATTAAAGTTACATAGTAATTAAGATGATAGAAGTTTATATAATTTATACAATAATAATAACATTAGAGATTTATGCAATGTTAAAACTGAAGCTGAACCAAACAAGGTCTTAATATTTGCAAACTTCCTTTCCTCGTTAAAGTCCTTTTCTTGGTGGTTGCAGCTCAAAGAGAGAAGTTACTGGAGAGACAACTTCATGACCTGATTGAGCAACTTACAACAAAGCAAGTACGTTCTTGACCATGTGCCTGCCCACCTTCCTGCCATTTCTTCCGATCAGCCAAACAGTGCTCGAGTCGTGAATCGTTTATCTAATGACTTATTCTCTCGTGCACCAGGCACAGGCAGAAAACTTGATATCTGAGATAAAATCGAAGGATCGGGAATTCCAGAAATTGAATGGATTTCGCCAGAACCTTGAGGGTGAAGCCATGGAACTAAATACCACAAGAAATCGTTTCGGCAAAAGCTTGTTGGGACCAGCTTCAGCATATCCAAGTACCGAATCCCATCACAGACACTTGAAGGCTGAGAAATTTGAAAGCCAACAGAAGTTCATGTACACGAGGTCAGCAATTGTGCTATATATTTTGGCTCTTCATTTGATAGTTTTCATCAAGATATCATTTTAGACAAGCGGGCAAATTTCCTGCGACCATTTACATTTCTTTCTTCTTTGTTTTAAGATAAGAGCTTATCAAAAAAAAACAAACTCATCTGTAAATGACGAACGTAAGAATTTTCCAGTGATTACACACCCACTTTTCTCTTTAGGTAATGCTTCTACTTTGCCCATATATTCTTCATAATCGTATATTTGTTTGAGGAGGACATTGCAAATATAGAACCTCATTAACACACTGGTTTCGTTTGTTGACAGGTTACTCTAACTTCAATAATTAAAATTACATAAAGTTTAAATTGAGAATAATTTTATAAATAATATTAAAATTATATGAATTATAAGATAAAAATTTATATCAAAGTAAATGAAAATTTATACGATGATTTGAGAAAATTTGTAGAAAATTAACTCTTATTTACCGCTGTGTTCATTCAATGATCCACATTATTACCCCGTAATATGATTAGAAGTGTGGATTATTACATTTTCAAATTTATCATCCCCCTAAAAACCCTTTTCGGAATTGCACAATTTGAGTGGGCACATTGGAGGAGACTCTTTGAATGAAACAAACCATATCCGACCAAAAAGCTATTTATTACTTCCAAGAACGGCCAAGCAAACGCATGCAATCTTAAATTAAGAATCTTGGATTGAATGCATAGCACTTTGTGGTATAACCATCACCTGCAGATTAGTGAGAACAATACACTTTTTCTCAAAACATCCTTCCGCTACCAATCATGATTTCAATAAGAATTTAAGCACAGAACCATATTAATGAGAGAATTTTGCATTCTCCGTTTCAGTATGCATAGAATTTTTTGGAAGATTCAATGCATGGTTCCTAATTTTCTCAATTAAGTGGACAAGTTTGTCATCACGAGAAAGAGCAGGCTAATCAGAAATGACATTAAAGGCATGGGGGTGGGGGGGCTATTGCTGAAGAAGCAAAAACGTAAGTGCAGCTGTTCAGAAAACAATGGTAGCAATAGGAAAAAAAGTAAATACTTGGCTCAACCTTCCAACTGCTCTCTCAACCTACGGATGGTGCTCCTCACAGTGACCGCACTGGCAGTGTTCAGCGTGTATGCACCACCAGCCTTGATCTTGCCGCAGTCCTTACATCGCCAAATTCCAACCGCTTTCCTTTTTATCGCGTACTTCCCGCAGAACTCGCAGAAATATTTTGCATGTTGAGAGACTTCCATTTTCTTAATTTGCTTGCGCAAGCTTGCACCATATCTGGTACCATACTTGCCGACAATCCCAGCCTTCTTGGTGTGCTTCGTCATGGCTTCTTAGATATGCAGCGCAGATACAGAAGCAGACGGTAAACCGCTCCGCAGCCGACGGGGGTGGAAATCGATGCAATTTCTTGCCGAGGCGTTCAAATCCTGTTGGTAACCGGCCATTTGCAGAAAATCAAGTGAGAAAGGTACTACTTTTGCATTTGGAATGGTAAAAATTTAAACCTTTGAGATTAACAAATAATATAGAAACGAGGTCAATGAAACATTCACGAAGAAAAGAACGAAGTGGGAGGAAAACCGATGAAATTTGCGCTAAGTCTCAGACATCCAAGGAAGGAATTTGCAGCACTGGCTCTCAAGCCCGGCGAGGCGAAAGCCCTTAGGCGGCCCTGCGAATGTTGAGAAACAAGCCTTTCTGGATTCATCCTCATCGACTTCGCATCAAACATCACTCTTACGAAACACCGTAAAATTCGAGAATACAAAAAGCCAGAGGACTCGTAAACCAAAAAAACGCGACGATCTACGAAAACGAAACGCGACAGTAGCAGCCTCAGACATCCAAGGAAGGAACTGAACAGCAGACACTCTCGAGCCCGGCGAGGCGAAAGTCTCTCAGGCGGCCCTGCGAATGTTGAGAAACAAGCCTTAAGGTTTGTCATCACCGGCAACCACTCCGTCGCAGAACATTGTAGTGAAAAAGAAAACAACGATCGAAGGAGGGGAAGACCCGAAACCCCCTGCCACCGACGAACACATCGTCCGTGAAGATCGAAGCAAAGGCACAACAGGAAGCAAGAAGCAAGATCTGGAGAACCGACGAATGGCAATACCTAGACGGTGGGAGGACGACGACTGCAGATTCGGCGAGGGCAACCGGGATTATATAGACGCGTCTGAGGCGGCGAACCACTTCCAGACTCGAGCGTGGGAATTTTTGCAATATATTGTGCCCTAACCCTAACGCTATGCGGCGAGTGTTCTTGGGCTGGGCTTTTTGTGGGTATCGTAGTCCATGGAATGGTTGAGTTTACCGTTTTTTCAAATAATTTAATTTTTTAAACAAAAATTAGGGAAAAAGTAGATTAAATCGAAAATTGGGATATAAAAGTTCAAATCAGGGACCAAAGGGTCAATAAAAAAAAATTACAAAAGTAAAAAAGTTCGGTGGAAAAATATTCTCTACTTGCACTTTACTTTTTTTTTTTAGTAATACATCAATTCAATAATTCAGATTAAATTTAAATTATCTAAATTTTTTAATATTTTTAATAAAAAAAATCTCTATTGATTGATATCGTGGAGTACATAATTGTTGTGATTAGATTGTGATTGATTTACAAGGTAGAGCACATTTTTAAGAGTATTTTTTAATATAAATTTTAAAGTAAACTAAAAAATATTTTTAAAATTAAATATTATTATAGAAATAATTTTAATATTATCATTAATTTCCTAGATAAAATTATCTTTCTTACGTAAGAAGATGAGGAGTGGCGAGCCTTTCCTTCCGATCGAGAAATCCGGCCAGCGCGTTTCTCCCATCCGTCCCAAATCGACAAACCCCTGAATCCCCAAAGCGGACTCGTTCTGCAGCACCCCTGCGTTCGGAAAACCCTGAATCAGGCTGCAGTGCCACGCGGTCGGATCTCCCGCTCGTGAAAACTCCTTGTGATTTGCGGTTGGGGCGGTGAAGAGGATCAATCTCGAGATCGGAGATGTATAGCAACTTCAAGGAGCAGGCGATCGAGTACGTGAAACAGGCGGTGCAGCAGGACAATGCCGGGAACTACGTCAAAGCGTTCCCGCTATATATGAACGCGCTGGAGTACTTCAAGACCCATCTCAAGTACGAGAAGAACCCCAAGATCAAGGAGGCCATCACCCAAAAGTTTACGGAGTACCTCCGTCGTGCCGAGGAGATACGAGCGGTGCTGGATGATGGAGGGACGGGGCCGACCGTCAACGGGGACGGGGCGGTGGTGGCCAGGGCGAAGACCAAAGGGAAGGATGGGGAGGGCGGGGAAGGCGGCGAAGATGCCGAGCAGGCCAAACTGAGGGCCGGATTGAATTCCGCGATTATTAGGGAAAAGCCAGATGTGAAGTGGAGCGATGTTGCTGGGCTCGAGAGCGCCAAGCAAGCCCTGCAGGAAGCCGTCATCTTGCCTGTAAAATTCCCGCAATTTTTTACCGGTTAGTTTCCTGGTTCTTGATTTTCAGTCATTTTGCTGGTTGCTTTCGTTTGGGCCGTCTGGCAGTGTTTTGTGTGGTTTTACAGCGGGAAATGAAAAAGGTGGGAAATTTCGCTAATATCTGGTAGAAAGGGAATTTTTTTCTCGACTTAATAATTTGCAGGGATTTCTGATGGAGGACGTTCACACTACTGATGATATTATTCCTATTGACGTGGTTATATTTTCATGTTGGATATTCCAACCCGTTGAAAACGAAGTGATTTGCTCGTATTAGTAAAAACTACCTATCTGAATGGCAGCGCGTATTTACGTCTGAACCATGGAACAATTTCCCCGAATGGTTATGGTTTTACTGTTAACTTATTAGGAGTGATATTGATTTTTTCAGGAGTTTGTGGTTGTGATTTCACCAAATAGTCTAAACCAGACCATTTAATTCATTTGATATGAGATGCATGATATTCAAAGTCAAGGTGTAGCGCTCATTCTGCCAAATGACACATTTGGCAGGATGCTTCTTGATCTATTCTGCACTGTTTCTAACCTGATCATTCTATTTTTCCACAAAATCTAGCATGGCTTATTTACGAATTCATAAAACAAAAGGGAAGACAACCCTGTTTTTAAATTATTCATCGGCAGTTTAATGACTCCCGTATATTTTATCAAAATGATATTTCTATGGTTTAGTTCATTTTCAAGAATGTGTTGTGTTTGTCGTTAGAAGTTAAGTGAAAGTGTGAAACCTCCATTCATTTATTTCTCAGTAAATGTGATACTATTACAGAAATGTGATACTATTAGAAGTTACTACAATATTTTTTTACTTGGGATGTAGTAAATTAAGACTAATGTGTGTATTCTAGTTGGTACTGGACAAAAAGATTGAGAATCAAATTTATTGTATGACTTCAACTTTGAATTGACTACTAGAAACAGGAAAATATTTTTTGTTTTTCTTGCCTGCTATGGGAAACATTGCAAGGGAAGCATAACTTATACAATAGACAGAAGAAACCTGGCCATGCTAATAACATAAATCTTTGTAATGGAATTTAGAGAGCCATGCATACTTATCATTTGAATGCACTATAATATACACATAAAAGCCCAAGTCTAGCATCTTAAGTTGTTCCTGATTGTTGCTAATTCAGTATCTTGTATGCTATTGGTTACTTTATGGTTTATGGGTAAAATTTAAGGTGGTGAGTCATAATTTGGTAATTTTCTGTTCATGTCAATGTGTATCTTTTCCGAAGATGTTCTTTGGACATTAAAGGAATAAATATTAGAATTTTTTTAGGCAAACGGCGACCATGGAGAGCATTTTTGTTGTATGGACCACCTGGAACCGGAAAGTCGTATCTTGCCAAGGCTGTAGCGACAGAGGCTGAATCAACATTTTTCAGGTTCCTTATTCATCTACTTTGTTGCATGGCATTGACGCCAAGCAATGTTCTTTCATTTGCCAGATTTTTAATGACAATCTTATCATATCCACCATTTTGATGATTTTCATTCAAGGCTATCAAGGTGCCAAGGCACCCAAGCAGCATTAAGGTGCTTAGGCAGTTAAGCAACACCTGGGCAGTGCTTTGGTGCCTATTTAAATATGTATTTTTAAGTTCCCATTCATTTATATATATATTTGTAAATTTTCAATAATACTTATGTACACTTTTACCCCAATTGTTTCCCATAACACTCAATTACATAAATAATCCCAACATTGCATCAAAATACGAAGTGTAATAAAACTAATATTGTACATGTTAGTAATATATATAATTATATACTTCACTAATCATGTATATTTAACAGTATTTGATAAGAAAAGTATTATTTACAAGGAAAAACCTTAAAAACATATTTCATTAAATGGATCCCAATGGAAGATTTGTTTAATTATAAGAAGGTGAGGCAAGCCTCCAAGGTGTGACCCAATCATGCTTAGGTACCTAACTACCTAGTTTTTGCCTACCATAATAACCTTTATAATGTGAACCAGAAAATGATGAAGTCCTTGTCAAATTAATTAATAATATATCTCGAAATTATTGGGGCTTAGGTAGTGAAAATCGAGAAAGATATTTTTAGACATCTCAAGAATTTAGTTAAATGAGCTAGAAAAAATTGTGTTGTCATTAAATTACCTTTTCCACTGGGGGTGGACAAAAAAGATAGATTTTACTTGATCTGGGGTCTTCTCCTTTTAGTTGGGGCATGCTACCATATTGAACTGCATGCACTTTTCAGATCTATATTCCCCTTCAACTACAACATTTCCATGTCAAATGTCATATTTTTACACACATCCCCAAACCGAATGCCACAAACATGGGCCACAATTCAAACTCTACGCATGGCTAATAGATAGAGTGCACAACCTATTATGATACCAAGTAGAAAAATTTCATATTTCAATAAAACTCAGTTGAGTAGTTGAAGATTTTTTAACTATGTTATAGACAAGATCGACATCGGTATTGTTTTCAATGTGAGACTACTTGTCTCAACACAAACCAAAATGAAGATTGTAGCCAACATTTCAATAACATGACAGTTGGAGAAGTGGGGAACTCAGGTAGATGTTGGTAGAGGCTGTAGTGCAGCCTGTGCAAGGCGGTGGGGTGGGATGGGATGACGGTGGCAGGGGGAGGATACTAGGAGACTGGTAATTGTGTCATGTTAGTGTTGAGGATAGCTGTGTAGAACACTGACTTGTGGTGGATAGGGTGATTGATGTAAAGAGGAGTGGTGGTTTGGAATGGGGGAGGTTTTATAACCCTTGTTCTAACAATCTCAACCCTAGTTTATTGTAATTGTCCAATCATTTAATCAACTTGAGACCCAAATTTTGAGCTTTCTATTCTGCTATTGCTGTGAATTTCATTAGGTCTTTACTCTTCTGTTGAAGTATGAGTTTATGAGTGTCTATGGCAGCCTCATGTCCTTTCATACGAATCATCGTACCATTTCCTTATTCTGTTGTTTTGTATGTCTTATATGTCACAATATATATGTATATAATTAACTTTGTGATCAATCACATATGTGCTGCCTTTCCATGAGAATGGATAATATTGTTTTTGCCACATTCTCTATTCTTTTTTCATTTGACTTTCCTTTTTGTAGCTACACAAACCATGTTCTTTAATTATGGAATTATGTCCGATTTGGATTTCCAGATGCTGCTGTTAAATTTAGTTTCAGTAGTGGTTATCTGCATGCAGTATATCTTCTTCAGATCTGGTGTCAAAATGGATGGGTGAGAGTGAAAAGCTTGTCTCCAATCTCTTCCAAATGGCACGTGAAAATGCTCCTTCTATTATATTTATTGACGAAATAGACTCCCTATGTGGTCAAAGGGGAGAAGGCAATGAAAGCGAAGCTTCTCGTCGCATCAAGACTGAAGTCCTTGTTCAGATGCAGGTATTTCTTTCTGGTTTATTAAGGTTTAGAAACCTTAGCTGTCTTGTTTGAAGCTTGGCAACAGATGCATCATTGTACATAGTTTTGCATTTCCAAGTGGTAAATTGTATGTTTGTTATTTTGTGGTAAAAATATCTTATCAATTTATATTAATTATTGTTTCTGTTCACGTGGACCATGATCCATCTCATTTATTTTTATGAGCTTGTTGGAGAAGCAAGTAGCTAGTTAACAAATAACAGGACAGCCAAATTGTCCACATTTACACGTTTTTGCTGGATAGGGTAGGATTTGATTAGTATGTCTACCTTCATGTTTTTACACTCCTAGATTCTCCTCTATGCCAAATTCTGCTCTGTTCATCTTATATTTAGGTCAAAACTAGAATTCTCATAGTTTCCAAGTAAAGAACTAAAGCTTTTAATCAATGATTGTGAGAAACTTACCATTACATTTTAGATATGATCACTGGGAATCATTTGGCATCCATCGATAATTAGTTTTGTTCATGCCATTTTCTGAAATTTGGAGTTCACATTTCTTGCCTTCTTCATGGTTCTTTAATCATTTTTGTTCTTTAAGTGAATTCACTTTTGTACTGTCAAATAGTAACCTTGTCTTATTTCAATTGCGGAGGTTGCTTTTGTCATACAACAGAAATATTTATCATTATCTGTTGCTTTGATCCTCCCCCAATTAATTCCCAGGGTGTTGGAAACAATGACCAGAAGCTTCTTGTTCTGGCAGCCACAAATACTCCATACTCTCTAGATCAGGTGATTCAAGATATATTGTAGCCTGGACTTATTTTCTTATATGCAAAGTTAAGTTCTCTCTTTTCACATGCTATTGTTTTCTTCATATTTCATACATGACAAAATACTTGCAGGCAATAAGGCGGCGTTTTGACAAGCGAATCTACATTCCTCTACCAGATTTGAAAGCCAGGCAACATATGTTTAAGGTACCACAATTATTGTGCATTATTTTCTAGTTGTACATGCATATTGCTTTATTCTCTTTGTTTAATTCAAATGTGGGATAGGAAATGCTTACATTGGCTCGAGGGTGGTACAACACAAAAAATTATCTACATGTATGGACATTTGGAGCATGGCTGATGAGATAAAGTGCTCACAAAGGAATTCTCTCAAGAAATTACAATTTAATAAAGCAGTGAATTTACTGAATTACTGGTAGTAGATTTAATTTCAAAATAATCAAGTCTTTGAATTGATGGAATGTCTAGGATGGTGTGTGAGTCACTGTTGTCTCATATTTCTAATTGTTCGTTTTCTTCTTTTTGCTAAGTGACTATGAAATGTGGTGGTGGTTCTGACCATGCCATCGATATTTGAGGCACAGTCATGGCGAGGTTATTGCAAGGATTCAAGAACAAGCATCATTTTTGAATGCTAATTGTAGGGGCTAACAAGGAAGATGAAGATCATGGACATCTTGATCCAATGACCAAGATGATATTTACGTGGACGATGGATCCATCATTTGATGAATATTAAACACTGTAATATCACATGGAAAAGGTATGAGAACCTTATATAGGAAGATGCAGACAAAGTCGTATTGTAGTTTCTAAGCCATCTCTTGGAACTCTACAAGTAGGAATTGTTTCTGGATGGCAGGAAGTGATGATAGAGTACTTGTGCTCTATTTCACTGATTGTGGACATTATGACAACTTTAACGAATGACAAGTTCATGGATTTAGGTTGAGTTTGGTAAATAATTTTGGATGGATGAGCTTTTTAGGAGTCTCACTTTTGTAGTGTTTTTGAAGGGTAAGCTTCTAGGGTGAGATTTTTGAAATTTCAAAAGTTCGAGTTAGGAATCTGGTTTGGCAATATGATTGGTTTAGAACTTTTGGGGTTTAATCTAGTTTTAAAAGATAATAATATCCCAACCAATTTATAATCCAACAAGTTTTTCATGTAGGAAACGTTAGATAGATGTTTCCAATATTGAAATAGTAAATGAAACAGGGAATTTATATTTACTGTGAAATTAATTGAGAATCCTTGGGAAAAATATATTCTTAATATAGAACATGCCTTTATTGTTGGCATGTATTTAAAAAACATGTACTTAGAATAAGCTGACTATTTCATGAGGGCAATAACATTTTTGATTATAAGATATTAATTATTTGGTAATAACGTGGACTTGAGAATGACACACATGTACAAATTCAAAGGCTAAAACTCTTAGAAGCTCAAAAATGTAGATTTTGTGCTTTCCAAATTTTAATTTCCTACAGTTATTTTGAATTGGGAAGCCAAAAGCTCAAAAAATCTTCACGGATTTGATGGATTGATAAAGCTTTTGAACTTTCTGCAAGAAGCTCACAATTAGAAGTTCTCTATAATTTTTACCAAATTGGGTCTTAGATGACAACACTGTAGGTCTCATCCACGAAAAAAGTCTATATTCAAGGATGGATCTGTAAAAGATGTCTTGGAAATGCCTATTTCTTTAGTTAAATTTCAATTAATTTTGAATGCTGCAAAATCCAGACATCGAGGATGCTTTGTCATTTTCTATGGTGGTACATGTTTTGATAAGACATCGGTTTCTTTATTTATCTGGTATGATGATGGGCTTTCAACTTGAACTGATAGAATGGCTAGTAGCCTAGCCTCATAAATGAGAATTGGTACTGAAATTCGCAATCGTCTTTCTTCAGCTGACTTTTGAGAGGCAGTATTACCATTTGATGTACTGTTTGTCTACATTGACGCCAAGTAACTGTGGTTCATCTCTATGGAAATTGCTTCATTTGCATTTTACTTTCCTAACCTACTTAAAATATTGTTGGATGCGTGCAGGTACATCTTGGAGATACCCCTCATAACTTGACTGAACATGACTTTGAGGATTTAGCTCGCAGGACAGATGGTTTTTCTGGTTCCGATGTATCTGTTTGTGTGAGTTCAAACATGCAACCCAAGGAAACCTCAAATATTTAGATGCTTATACGAATTTTGTCTTCCTTTACCTAAACTGAAAGGCATATTGGGTTTCTCTGGTGAAATAGGTAAAGGATGTCCTATTCGAACCTGTTCGCAAAACCCAAGATGCAATGTTCTTTGTAAAGGCCTCTAGTGAAATGTGGATGCCATGTGGACCGAAGCAGCGCGGTGCTATTCAGACCACCATGCAAGATCTCGCTGCAAAAGGCCTTGCCGCGAAGGTGCAGACTCAAAACATCTGTGTGAGATTATAGATTGCAGTGGCTGTGGTTGTGGTTAATAAGCTCTACTTGGTTGATGATTTTGTTCCTGCAGATTCTTCCCCCTCCCATTAGCAGAACAGATTTTGACAAAGTGCTTGCCAGACAGAGGCCAACCGTTAGCAAAGCTGACCTTAAAGTGCATGAAAGATTTACCAGGGAATTCGGAGAAGAGGGTTAGTGCCATCCTGGTGTTATGTATTCATAAATCTCTTTTCTTTTTTTTTTTGGTGAACGAAATTTTTATGTTGGGGCTCGTTGAATGGAGCGTGAGCCTGCTTGAAGGGAGGGGACGTGTGGCTTGTGCTGTAATCTTCCTGTTGTTTGCAGAGACGGCATGCCCTGATCATTCTCTCGTTTGAAGTGCAAAAATGAGCCACCATCTTAGGGTTCATTTGGAAGAGATTTTTTCTTTCTTTCATTGTGTATTCTTATATATCATTTTTATTGTATAAATTTTTATACATAAATTTATATCTCATAATTTACTATATATTTCATGATTATTTGATTAATTTACTATACATGATATATCACAATAAACGTTGTCTTAGAAATTTACTTGATCATGTACTTGAAAGGGCATTCCAAATAAGTGATTGTGTTTTGTACCGTAGAATCAAATCATCTTTCATGTTTTTTTTTTTTTTACGAGTAAAAAGATAGATTGATTAAATTGACATGAGCTTAAATATAGGCATAAAAGTTAAAATGGTAATCAATTCAAGAAGAAATAAGACAAAACTAAAGGTTCGATTAGGAATGTCACTTTTAATTTTTAGAAATATTCTTAATTTTTATCGTACTTTTTATATTTTGTAACTTTTTTTTTTGGGGTCATTATGTTTTTCGTTATATCAATATTTATATATTTTAAATAATATTATTTTATCATTTACTTAAAAGAAATTTCTTAATCATTAGAGGTAATAATATCACGAGGTCTCGTAATTATATGTGATAACATCACGAAGTTTCGTGGTTTTACATACAAATATCTACCAAACTTGTGGTCATATGCAATAACAATTTTCTCTTTTTAAGTAAAATGGACCTATCAGTGGGAGTGCATTAATGTTTACCATAGAAGTAAATGAAAAATCACTTTTACTTACTTTTGAAGTGTAGAAATGAGTTATCCAAATACAACTTAAATATATTTTGAAGTTTAGACATGACAAAAAAAGTAGAAATTAGCTTAACAACAACCACAATTGAAAGAGAAAAATATGGGTTAAGTTAGTTTTTGTTTAATAGATAAAATTAAGTAACGTGAAATTTATATTTTTTAAAAAATATATATAATTTATAATGTAAGTTTTTTGTTTTTGTTTGATATAAAATGTTAAAGATAGTTAATAAATGTTACTGTACAAAATTGTAATATGTAATAAAAATTATACTATATAATGAAAAGCATTTAAACAAACGATACCTGCGGTAATAGTATCAATTATAAATGAGATCTAGGTTGAAGAGGGATTAATTAAAGGAGAAACTTTAATCATTGATCTATCTTTAGGAGCAAGATATTCTAATTAGAAGGAAGAGAAAAAAATGTAAGATGATATTGAGTTGATATCTTAAATAGAGTTTTGAAAAATAAAATGATTTATGCAAATAAAATACATTGAATAGATTTAATACGAAAGATCAAAATATTTAAATTATACAACAAAATGTTTATGAAACAAACTGAACAATAAAATAATCTATTCAATTTGGTAAAACAGTTCAGATCTCAATATATCTAAATGCAAATAAAAATTCTACCAATGTAAAATAGGGATTTTTGCTCAGACACTTTTTGAAAAATAGAAAATAAACTGCATACCCTCTAAATTATTATATTATCTTATGTATTTCAAAAAATGATTATTTTCAATTTTGAAGAATATTTAATTATTTATAAGATAAAATTATAATTTAAAAATTATATAAACAATTTTAAAATTTTTAATAGGTGATCGGTCGAGATACCGTACGTCGTCTCCGTCGGACGCTGGGACTAGCCTGTTTCAACGAAACCCTAAACGCTCGTTGCTCTCTACCTTCGTTCCACGCGGCGGCAGAAGATCTCGTCGGAGGACGAGTGGCAACACGGTTTCTCTCTTCCCCCTCCCTCCCTCCTCCTCTTCTCTCTCTTTCTGTGTCTCTCTCTATCCTATCTATCTCTATGTCACGATCTTCCTTCGCCACTGAGTTTATCACTTTGCTAAGGTTTACGACACAGAGAGTTGTCCTTCGACGCCGGGACGGTTCATCTCCGGTGCGCGTGTGAAATTGAGGTCAACGACGAGGTAAGTTCGTCCTCCCCTATTTCTTTTAATTGGCTTGCGAAAATGCAGGGAGAAAGATCTTGGTGTGCTGAGGGATTTATGGAGTCTTCGATGGGATTCAGTAGTTTCTTCCTTACTATCTGTTCGTTATAATTGTGATTGATAAAATCGAAAGAATTTTGGATGCCCTTGGTTCGACAAAATTTCGCCAGTTGTGCGTGGTTTGTTTTTTAGTTTTTTTTCCAGTTCTTCCGAATGCAGTAGCTGCTCTTTGTTTTGAGCGTTCCAGCAGAGAACCGGAAGCAGCTCACTGTCACACCTGAGCCCCGGCTTCTCAATGGAGAACATTGAAGTGTTCCACCAGAAATGGGGAGACTACAGAATTCACCGTGTCATTTGGAGAATGAAGATGATGGTGTTTGGTAGTTCGAAAGAGAATGGTGGGATTGTGCGTTGGGTTATGGAGATTCCGGGAGGCTGGCAAACCATAGTTTCCCTTATTATTTCCCTAGTTACACTTGCCGAAAAGGCCTGGGAGGAGGTCCCAGTCATTTCTACGAAGGAAAATGGCCATTATGCTAATTGGGGATTAAAAATGCTTTTTTGAAAAAGGATTGAACGAGGATTTTGTATACAGTTGTAAACTAAATGTAAATAGATTTAAAAATATTTTAATGCTTACAATCATCATAATTGCTAAACCAGTCTTTCACCCTAATGACTTTATGAGCTACCAGCATATGGATGACATGGGGCGTTGGGGCTTTTTCTGCCTTAGTTTGAGTAGCCTTGTTGTACTTAGATTTTCTTTCGTTTCACTTTGTTCCTGAGCTACCAGCATATGAATTCTTCTGTTGTTATGCTGGTTTTGTTTTAATTTAAAAATGTTTAAATGACATTTAAGCAATCGTTTTTTCCTTTTTTACTGCAATGTTAAGAAGAATGCCTGGAATGGATTATTTCTTCATTGTGTGATGTAACTCTCAATCTCGAGATGCAATTCTACGAAAGTAAATATAAGATGGTCTAATGGGATGTGTAACCTGAATTGGTGTTGATAAAAATAATTGAAGAATATAGTAAACATTTTATTAATTTTGATACTGATGTGATGGTGGATGCATGACTTCTGAATCTTGTTACTCGTTAATCTTTTTGGTCACTGGTTTTAACCCTGGGGTTTAGCTCTCTCTGATGTTTTGCTTTACTTTTGTTTTCTATTCTTCCTTGATAAGATCCACTTCTTTTTCTCTTTTTTTTGGTTTCCACTCTTCTGATGACTTGTGTTGGCCCCTTATGTCTCTTGTGTGTAATATATTCTTTCTTTCTGCTGTTTAAAAACATTTCATTCATTAAGGGCATCTTTGTGAAGAAATCCCAGAATCACTTCTTTGACTTTTATATAGGAAAAATGGATAAGTGGCTCTGATATTTCAATATTTCCTAATGGCAAGTTATTTTTGCAGTTGATTTAGTTCCTTGGTGAAGCTGGTCTAATCTTCGACACATTTTTGAAGAAAGTGGTAAACAATTAAACTCAGTCAAGATTATCATTCTTTTTTGGCATCTATGTGTCTAACATCCTTCCACAGATTGAAACATGTTTCCCCACGTTATGATTGTTTTTTGACATGCAACATTTAAAATGTAATGTGCTTCACATGTGAGTTTTTCTTTAGACCGTCTTAAGTTAAGTTAAAATGGTTTTTTATTTGAGTATTCCTAAGGAACTTTGCATTGGAATTGATTGTTGGACAAATAATGGTATTTTATGTTCCTACTCTAAACTTGTATTTGTTGAAAAAGGTGTGGAACAACAATATGCATGATAGATTGGATAGATCATTGTGGTCCCACAATTTCCATCTTGGCTTCATTTACCAGGGATAACAGATAAATTTTCTTTTTTGGAAAATTGTCAAATAGAGATTAGTGGATAAAATAATGGAATTTATTTGATGGGGTTAATTTCTAGAAGCTAATTGGAAATGGTATTCCTATCTTTGCTTATATTTTGTGTTGAATTATTTAATAATAAGTGATGTATTTTGTGTTCCAGCACTTCAGCTATGTAGCCTTCCAAAAGAAGGCACTTAGCTTAGTGTGAAGTATTTTACTAGTCATCTATGAATATTTGAATTTCATATAAGTTCGTATTTTGCTCTCTCAAAGGCTGTTTAGTGACACTACGCATTTTGTTAATTGTTATAGCCTCTAGCTAATTGGCTTGATAAATTGTGCAAGGCACTGAAATGTCTCGGGTTTATGTTGGGAACCTTGACTCACGGGTCATAGAAAGAGATCTTGAGGATGAATTTCGAGCGTATGGTGTTCTTCGAAGGTAATTTGCAAAAAATAATGGTAAACTCATTAAAGGATAAATCAACATTTTTGAAATGCTGAGCACTGTACTTGTTTATTCAGTTTATGTTGAATATGGGAATTTGTTATGGATTTAATGTGCAGTATATAACCTTCTTGTATCTCTTTGTTGACTATGCCGATTCTCTTATAATCTTATCTAAGTTTAGATGCCCTTTTAAACTTGATCATCATGCTCCTGATACTGTGGTACATGTGGCTTTTGTGTTCAACTCAACTCAAAATAGCAGATCAAAAAAAAGAGTTTTAGACTTTTTGACTAAACATCAAGTACTGGTCAAGGCATCAAGCCTGTTGCTACTGGAGCTTAACATTATTTTAGAAATTCTAAGCTTTAGCTTTGTTTGCTTGTACGAATTTGTTTTATATTTTTATGATAATCTTCTAGTTTAACACTGATATAAAGGTGATTACATGATCTCCATTTGAAAAGTTGCATGTGAATTTGATGACACTATCTTTTTCACACTTATTGCAGTGTTTGGGTTGCTCGAAGACCACCAGGTTATGCATTTATTGAATTTGATGACAGAAGAGATGCTTTAGATGCAATCCGTGATTTGGATGGTAAATAGATATAAAATATGCAATGTATTCCTTATTTGTTTCCAGTATACTGCGTAATAACAAAGGTTGATTTTATTTTGTGTTAGTTATAATATTTCATGTATGTATTTATATAATTTTATTTAATAACTGCATTTCATGCTCTGCCAAATATTCAACCATATCTAAAATCGTATCTTACAGCATAATACCAGGTTAATGGGATGCATGCCATTCTCCATCAGTGTTCCCTTTGTTTCAAATAATTTACGTTGTGAAATCAATTGAAGAAATAGAGGAACGTGTCCAATGTTCTCTCCATTGAATTATTCCTCTGTCCATTTACCTTTTTTTTGTTTTTTCTAGGATTTAAATGTTTAATGGTAACCTGAGTCCTATTATTTGCTAAACATACAAAATGGAAATGTGGATTAGATGAAAGCTTCTGATTTCTGTTTGTTATCTATATTGGTTAAAATATTTAGTTATTTTTCTTTTGTATTATTCTTTGAAGTTTGTTTTTGGTTTATCATTGTTTTCTCATTTATCAGGGAAGAATGGTTGGCGTGTAGAGCTTTCTCGTAACTCTAAGGGTGGTGGTCGTGGTAGACGAGGTGGCAGGGGTGATGACATGACTTGTTATGAATGTGGGGAACCAGGCCATTTTGCTCGTGAGTGTTGTTTGCGTATTGGTCCTAGAGGAATGGGTAGTGGAAGACGGCAAAGCCCTAGCCCTCGTTATGGAAGCTATCAATCCCGTAGAAGTCCTAGCCCTAATTATGGAAGCAATCGACATTGTGGAAGTCCCAGCCCTCGTTATCGCAGGAGCCCAAGCTATGGTCGCAGGTCTGTATTTTCTTTTTATAATTTCCCCATGTAAAGTTAATATGCCTTCTCTTGTTGATCCAATCTGTTACTATTTTTTTGTCATATATCTTATAGTGGTGATTGGTGAGTTGGGACTTTGGAAAATTAAATGTATACCTGTGTGAAGCTATATTTTTCAAAATTTTCTTTCATATAAATTATGATTTTGGCCTCATATATCTCTTGTAACAGCGAATCATGGCAATTAAATGTCGATATCCCAAATTAATGTTATAGTGACGGGAAAAATTGAGTCTTGTTGTCTACTTTGAAATGCTTCTTATATGTAGTTGTACATCTTGAAATTCAGGAAATTTTAGTCGGTCTTGGGTAATATATCAGTCTCTAATGGTGCATTGTGGCAAGTAGATGTTTTCTGTGGGTTGAATAGGATGAATTTCATTAATTGATATAAGCTTTATCCAGGTACAAAAAAGGCCTAATCAAGATGATGAACCTAGAAAAGGTGATAAAAATTTACAAATTAAAAATAAGATCGAATAAGCACGTTGTTTCCTGGATTGTGCCAATCTGGTCTTTGAAAATTGCTTCATTTATTTTGTTCTCCCCAACCATAAAGCTCTCAATATTCATGAATCAACAGCAAAACAGCCAAAACTCTATGTTTTAGTGCACTACCCTTACTTTTCATCACGGAAGGCTGAAGATCATCTTATAAGCTCTCAACATTGTTGAAAATCCCCCCTCCTTTGCAACCGGTAGCGAGAGATTGTCACTTTCCTCGTTGCTTAGTATGCACTCAGAATAAATGATTGCAATCCTTTGGAGCCTGCTGGATAAAAATACATCATGTGTTTGAATTCTTGTCCATTTGCCTCTTGATACCTTGGTGATGACCCCTTGGTGCATTAACAAGTGCATCAACATCTTTGGTTTCAAGGGTGATTTGTTCCTCTTTACCAACCCAAGGTTTCCAGCTAGGCCCAGAAAAACTGGATATTAACTAACTTGAGCTCACAGTTGAGAGTGTGTCAAGAAGAGTCACCATGTATGCCATCTTGCATCATTGAGATTCCTCCAAAGCTTAAAATACCAAATCCAGGAACAATTAAAACAATTGTAAGTTCCTTGTGTCAAAATGTTTGTCCTTGATTCCATTGAAAATTTCCAAGTTCCGTCACTAGGGCGATTGACACCCTTTTGGGCGATTGTACTCCACATGTATTTTTTTGGGTGTTGAGTTTTTTTTTTTCAAATCAGTTGATAAAATTGCTACTTTTTGAGTTGACCAGGTTGTATCATATTAATATGATTATTGTGAAAATATTTTTTCTAAAGATAACTGGAGTTTTTCTTGTATTGCAGTTACAGTCCACGTCATCGCAGCTACTCACCTCGTGATCGAAGCTACTCACCTCGTGGTCGAAGCTACTCACCTCGTGGTCGAAGCTATAGCCGTTCACCTTCCTATCGTTCAGTTCATAACTCCCCTTGTGCTAATGGGTAATGTATTTATAGGGATGCTACTGCTCTCAGACAATTCGTTATGTCATTACATATATATCGTTTTTTTGTTGATTTTAGTAAAAAACATCTATGCCAACAGGGACCAAATCCAGGGCTGAAACTGAAGTTTGTTGGAGAAAACAGGTTACTCCGAGGACTTATGATCGTGGTTTCTTTTGAAGATTCGTAGGTTTTAGCATCGTGTGGCATTACTCTCCTCACCTTACTGGCATTTGGAGAGGTTGCTTTTCTTGAACATTCGTCTCAACTATTGTCATTTTAAATGAAACACATTTTATGCTGCCGTTATCCAAAGATATTAAATCTCTGTTTGTTTCTCTTTTGAGGTACGTTCTGCACTTCTGCTAATACGGTATTTCGTGGAATTTCTGCCACTGCACCCCACTCTTTCGTGTGCTTTCCGTGCTTGAACCCTTCTAGGGCTTCGAAATTCTGAAGCATGACATGGCATTTTTGGATGTTGACCTCTAGCCTTAGAACTTCTTCATGATGCTACATTACATCTAGGTCTTCACATTTAATACCGGACTCCATGAAAGAAAGGCATGCTTCGGTCAGAGTGGCTTTCCATCAAGGTCAGTTTGGTGTCTTGGGTAAATTCTATAGAAGGGGATTTTGGAGATTGTGCATCTACGGTATTTTTTTTTTGGAGGCCGACATATTATTGTTAATTGGTTGTCTTGTCAATAGTACATATTCTGTCCGAATGATTCTTGTTTGGGGATTTGATTTTTACCAAAACCTTGAACGTTAGGCAATTGAGTTGAATGAAATTGTGTGTTAATGGTAATGAGCCGAATGATTCGGCACATGGGCTAGATGACTCAGGATTTGCATATCGATTTAACAGCTCATTATTGAAATTAGAATATTATATATCAGAATTAGAATACACTGCAGCTCAAAATTTTGTGGCAGTTGTCTTTTTTCTTTGATGAAAGATAAACTTTCTTTCATCTGTAAGTACAGGTATGATGATGTAGTTGCATCAAAGTACATACAACAATCTTGCTTCCTGGTGATGCACATAATGTCTCCCAGAATAATGACTTCAATACTGTAAGCATCAGGGGGAAAGCTGCTTTTGGCTGTTGATATTACGCCTGGGTCTCCATATGTGCCACCAACACTGAAACATTGAGATGCGATCGAGTTGGTATGGAGAACTTCCAGCAACTTAAAAAGTGGTTGTCGATTGTCGTTGGAAGCATTGCTGTTGTTTCTGCCTATTCTTCTGTTTTGTTTGAAATGATAAGCCTAGACTTGTCTGGCAATGTCAAATGAAAGAGTCTGTAATCGGGCGTTCGGCGACCCATCCTATTCTTCGGATTTGTTTGAAATATACAGGCGAATGAGGAGATGGTAAGAGCCCAAGTAGATGGTAAGAGCCTTACCTTTCTGTTCCAGTCACAAGCGTTTCACATAAGTGGGTACTTCTCCAAGGTTTCTATCTTCTTCCAGGGTTCTGCTAACGCAATTTCATAAGGATTTGTGTTTGTATTTTTGAAAATAATAAAAAATAGTAAAAATTTTGATTTATTATTTTTTAGAAGTACAGACACTTCACCGGCAACCGAACACACCTCGGGATGTTGGAGAAGAAGAAAACAGAGGAGACGTGGAGCTCAGAGCTCTCCCTCCCATTCCAATGGCAAGAACCAAGAACGCCAAGCTTCCCCACACCTCGGGATGTTGGAGAAGAAGAAAACAGAGGAGACGTGGAGCTCAGAGCTCTCCCTCCCATTCCAATGGCAAGAACCAAGAACGCCAAGCTTCCCCACACCTCGGGATGTTGGAGAAGAAGAAAACAGAGGAGACGTGGAGCTCAGAGCTCTCCCTCCCATTCCAATGGCAAGAACCAAGAACGCCAAGCTTCCCCACACCTCGGGATGTTGGAGAAGAAGAAAACAGAGGAGACGTGGAGCTCAGAGCTCTCCCTCCCATTCCAATGGCAAGAACCAAGAACGCCAAGCTTCCCCACACCTCGGGATGTTGGAGAAGAAGAAAACAGAGGAGACGTGGAGCTCAGAGCTCTCCCTCCCATTCCAATGGCAAGAACCAAGAACGCCAAGCTTCCCCACACCTCGGGATGTTGGAGAAGAAGAAAACAGAGGAGACGTGGAGCTCAGAGCTCTCCCTCCCATTCCAATGGCAAGAACCAAGAACGCCAAG
>JAMKPZ010003267.1:0-28205 GCA_024699675.1 Amphibolis antarctica
ATTTGCAAGATTTATTTTCTTAGTGAACAGATGAATTTAATTGGAGGCTTGCAATAAAAATTAGATAAGTCATTCAGATTTTATTTTTTGCTAAAATAACCAAAATTGAGCTTTCTTCTGTTGTCAGTTCCGTGCAGCCATTCGGTTGCAATTTGATTTTCATCGAGCTATTTACAACTTGGGAACCGTACTGGTTTGTCAATACTCTTTTCTCCATATTCCTGAAGATACTTCAACCCATTTAGTAGATCCTCTTTATGTACTTCTACTGTTTCTCAGTATGGTCTAGCTGAAGATACATTAAGGTCTGGAAGGCCAGTGAAAATAAAAGAAGCATCTCCAAATGAACTCTATAGCCAGTCTGCTATTTATATTGCAGCTGCTCATGCATTAAAACCAAATTACTCGGTATGAATTTCTACACTTTCCGGCTTTTCTTCTGAAAGTTATCAAGCAAGCTTTTTTGTTTCTATCTTGTTTATCATCGACCTCTTGGATGTATCTTTTACGTTTTTTTGTTCTTACCATCAGTTCAGTTAGCTTGTTTAGTTTCTTCGTTCTGTTAGACTAATACAATTGGTATTCATTTTCGTTTTAATTTTTTTTATTTGACTGATTTGCCTGTAAGCAGGTTTATACCAGTGCCTTGAGATTGGTTCGGTCTATGGTAAATACCCAAATTTGTGGAATAGAATCCAATCTTTCTTAGCATAGATCATTACACAATTCACAACAATGATGTATACGTGCAGCTTCCACTGCCGTATCTTAAGGTGGGTTATTTGACTGCTCCTCCTACGAGAGGCCTGATTGCACCACATTCCGATTGGGAATGGTCTCAGTTTGTTTTGAATCACGAAGGACTCCAACAGGTATATTTGTTGTAGATCTTCATTCATATCCCTTTATTAATGATTCATAATCTTCTTATGCTTTCTTGCCCTTGCATGAGTTTTTTGTTTTCTTCATTTTTTTTCCACCAAGAGAAAAGTTTTGGCACATGACACTAAATTACTTAATATATCAATATTTCAATCTAAAGTTTCCTGCATTTTTCCTGTGATTTGTCATCTATAGACAACTTCTTGTATATATTACATACCAGGTTTGGTAATAAAATAAAATAAAATAAAAATAACATACCAGGTTTGGTGCTTTATTACATCAATTCAGGGATACGCATTTGTCTTGCAAATGCTTTGTTTTCTTGTTTTTACAATAAAATTCCATTAGCTTTATGCTAGCTTTGATGACAACTGCTGTGTACATTTCCTTTATCCATAAATATCATAAATGAAAAACATAAAGTAATGTTACATTCTGTGGAGTTTGCAAATATTGGTAAGTTCACAATTCATTTTTAGTTCTATTAGCAAATATTACTAGCTATAATGTGTATGCCATTTCTACAGGTTGATAAAACCGAACAGCAGTCGAAGCAAACTCCTGGCAGCATACAGGGCTCCCCACATGATGATAAACCGTTGATAAAAGTTGATGTCCAAGACATGGTCTCTGTTTCAGCTTGTGCAGATCTCACATTACCCCCTGGTGCTGGCCTTTGCATCGATACCATTCAGGGACCAGTGTTTTTGGTAATTATCTGCTTCCCTCATTGACAGTAATACATTTATCGAATCCAACAACAACGTGGAATTTGTGCTGGTGTGGTTGTGCAATAAGGATTTACTTAATAACTGTGCAACTTTCTTGGTTGAGCATGTTCTATTTGTTGAACATACGTATAAAATTGATATAAGAGTAAATAAGACTATCTAAAAGGGATAGCAAGAAACAAAGAGAAAAGCAAAGGCAACCATGTTGTCCAGGCAATACTGCAAAATTCTGTGAAACTTTTTATATTGAAGACTGCTTTTGAAGTTTAATGCCAATAATATAGTAAACCTTAAAGGTGATGTAGACACTCTTTTATGATTTATTCTGCGTTTCCATTGCTTCCGAGTACTTTTGAAAGATTGCCTCTGAATATTCTTCTCTATTTACAGGTTGCGGAAACGTGGGAGTTGCTGGATGGTTGGTTGGACGCTATTCGTCTGATATATACTATTCATGCCCGTGGTAAGAGTGACGTCCTTGCAGGAGTCATAACTGGGTGATCACGAAGTTCTCATATACATGAAAGAACCGTTTGTGTTGTATTGTCTGTAGCAACGTATTCCATTTTTACATATGTGCAGTTTTTTATACAAAATGAAATATAATGTAATGAACCTACCTCATTAGCTTTTTGACCCAGGCTGTTATAATTTCGTTATTTAATGCGAAAAACATGTGCTATTAAGTTTTTTTTCATTAAGAAGCAATACTACTTTTGGAGGATTGATTTCATGTTGACGGCTTTACCTAAAAAACTTATTTAGCAAGCATTTCGCTTTTAGCGTCATTGGTTACGAACAAAGCGTTAGCTTTTTCCTTTTTTTATTTATTATGTTGCAGTATTTTTGTTTAACCTGAAATTAGGATCCTTTTTCACGGTTGAGTTATAAAGATCAATGGCGTTATGGTATTGGGTAAGCTTACTCTTCAAAAATCGTGATGCACCGTTTTCTTGTAAAGATCAAAGGCGTTACGGCAGGCAATGTCGAATGAGAGATGTGGCGGTGCATCGTTTTCTCGTGCTCAAATGGTGTTGGTGCGGAGTTTGTTTTCAAGTTTTCTTTTTTGACAGCGTTGTCCGCTTGATGTGAACTGGAATTTCACGTGGCAATCGTCCTTTATTAATTAAAAAAAGTGTCGAAGAAATTTAAGGTTGGTTTGTTTAAAAGGGAAGGTCAAGTAAAGTAAAATAAAATACTTTTTTTAAAAGAAATTATATAATTTATAATGTAAATTTTTAGTATAAAATTTTAAAAATATGTAATAAAAATTATTGTATACAGTTGAGTTGATGTGTATAAAAAAAAAAAAACGTATATAATAATAATTTCTTAAACAAACAATATCCTATTCCATTATTCATTCAAAAAAGGTAAATAGGAATCGTAACACATTTGACCTCGGCTTCTCATTATTGCTCGACCCATGCCCATAAAAAAGCACGATATATCCAACGATTGCTATAATGGTATAATTCAAAAAATAATCAGATAGTATTCTCCTTGTGGCTGCAAATATGTTTTGAACCCAAACATCAAGATACGAGTATTTATTAAACGCTTGCGAAGATTCACGTGAAAGGCATGGATGTGTAAGTCTTGGATACGAACATCAAGATGTTTATGGCGTGATAACGAGGACGATGACGACTTGGATTAGATTAAATGGAGAAAAATGCTCCACCGTGGGATGAAAGAGCATTTCTGAAATGGATTTAAGAACGAGATGAGGCTTTCCTTGGGAATCAAGGGAGCACAGACGCACATTTTTTCCTTTTTACCGTTGGAGGAACAAGCAAATCAAGAGGTTGACCACAATTTGTAAATCATATAGAAACCGAGAAATCGGGAGTGAGGAAACAGATTTGTTGGATTGTGGAGATGGAAGGGACGAGCGATGGGCACGCAGTACACATAGGAAGAGGCCGCCACACGAGGGATACGAAGGATCCCACTCTTCTTTGCACTGCTAGTGGTCCATTGTCGCACTCAACACCCCACCCTAAGGGCTTTTTAGCCCCATCCCCACGCCTCCCTATATTAATCGATGGATCCATGAAAGTGGAGGTGGAGGAGGTGTCCAAGCCACCAGAAATGGGAGGAGGAGGAGGAGGAGGAGGAGGAGGAGGAGAAGGGGGGCAGCGTCTCTCAATCCCTAGTTCCACCGCCAATCGATTCCTCACCGTCCTCGATCCCCACCCCAACGATCGTCTCTCCCACGATTTCCTCGAGCTCGACGAGCGCGACGTCGTCTGGTCTCCCCTCCCCTCCGAGTCCGACGCATCCCTCCCGTCCCCGTCCGTGATCAGGTCCCCCGTCTCCCCGTTCCCCGCCAGGGGTGCTTCTTACCAGCGCAGGCATCCGCAGCAGCGGCCCTTCGACATGGGGCGCTCCGGCCTCTCCGCCGCGCTCGCGGAGGGGCCGAGGGGGTTCGTGCAGCAGAGGAAGCCCGGGGTCGACCCCTCGATCTCCGCCGCCAGGGCCGTGCCGGTGCTGCTCCGATCCGGCTCGGGCCTGGAGGCGTCGGGGGTGAGGTCCGAGACGGGGAGGCTGTGGCACATGTCCGCCCCGGTGAACGTGCCGGTGTGGGGGCAGAGGGAGAAGAAGGGGTTCCACGGCAGGGGTGGAAGGTATGGGCTGCACGAGCTGGGAACGAACGGGGTGGCGGAGGAGGAGGAAGAGGAAGAGGAGGAGAAGGAGGTGGAGATGGTGCCGCCCCACGTGATGGTAGCGAGGTCGCAGGTGACGACCTTCTCCGTGTTCGAGGGTGTGGGGAGGACGCTCAAGGGCAGGGATCTGAGGCGAGTGAGGAACGCCGTTCTGCAACAGACGGGCTTTCTCGATTAGGTGGGCGGTGGTCTGCAATCGACTTCAGGTTCCTCCTCACCTCCAACCCCTCCTTTCTTTTCCGAATTGTGATGAAAAGGAGAATTGGGCAATCCGATCTCTCACCTTCTTGTTCGTCTCTTTGTTAGCAGGGCACAATTGTCGCTTCATATTCTAATTATTGTTCCGAGCTTGCAGTAGAGTGAGTTCAGGTTTGGGATAACACTTCTTCTTCTTCTTCTTCTTCTCCTTCTTCCCCTTGACTTTAGTTGCTGTTGAATTATTACGTGTTGCCGTTGAATTTCAGAAAGCTTAGCAATGGGCTTTCAGACCTGCTCCTTGAATTTTGTTCTAGAATTTCTCCTCTCAATTGTACCATTGGAAATTAGTATATATATTGGTTTTGATAATCATCCTTTTGTTTTAACTTTAGGTTTTAGTTTTATATAAATTTGTATCTTACAATTTATCGTGAAGTTCAATTTTGTTTGGCAATGAGAATGGGTAAATTACAACATTTTATTATCAAACACATCCATTAGGTAGATTAGATCATTTATTTTACAATTTACTAATCTCTTTTTTTTTAGGGATAATTTCTAAGAATAATAAAAAATTATATTATAATGTTTTCATGTTTTTGATGTATGTCACATTACATTACAAATATTATATATAATATATTACTTGTATTGTTAGATGCTATAATGCACCTATAATATATACATATGTGTATTACCCTTACAATAGGGTAAGGGTGATGTAGTCATTTTACAAAATGAAAGCTCGTATATATATCTATATATATATATATATATATATATATATATATAGATTTATATATATATAGATTTATAGGCTTGGAGAGGAATATAAGGGACGAAAGGAGAAGTTAGTTGTGGTGGTGATAAGGAACGAAAGGATGTGTTATTTTGTGGTGATTGTGCATCGCATAAAGCAACCAAAATAAAATTTTCTTGCTTACAGTTGTGTTTTGTCTTTCTTAAAAAATTAGAAAAAAAATTCAATAGAATGGCCGCTCTCGTTGGGAGTTCCTTTGCAAACCAAAGAAATTTGGTGGGCTAGGGATTATTGACACGAGGATTTTTTCTGCTGCCTTAAAAGACATGTTGCTTTGGAACCTTCTTCAATTTATAATCAACGATAAATTCATGTCTTACACTACTAAATCTTTCTATAGGTTGCTCTTTTACAGGGGCTTACGGTTTTCTTTCTACAAAATTATTTGGAAAAGTAAAGTTTCTTTTAAAATTAAATTTTTTGTTAGGCTAGCTCCCAATGATAAATTCTTAGTCAAAATTGACCTTGCCAAAAAAAAGATTGGCAAGACATCTGTAATCTTTGTAATGAATCAACCATCCACATTTTCTTTGGCTGTTTATTCGTTAATCACTTCTAGTGTCTTTTTGCAACCAATTTGAGAGACATACCTTTCTGCAATCTAAGTCGTCGTCTTTTGACGCCTCCTTATTTTAAATTTAATCTTCCTATTTTTTCTATTAGATATATTATCTTTGTTTTCTTGTGGTCAATGTAAATTAATCAGAATTACGTTATTTTTCGTAACTTTTTTTGGGAATATTAGTTTGATATTTATTCATATTTTTTCTTTTGCTGTTTTTTGATTAGAATTGCTCTCTTCAGATGACAGTTGCTGTTGAAGTGTCTCACCTCATCAATCCTTTTGATCCGTCGATCCACCTTGCAGTTGATCCTACTCTTAATTCTTTTGTTTCAGTAAATCGTAAGGTTAATCTTACATATGCTGCTCACAATAATTAACTTGTTTTTGGCTTCTTAGATATTCTACCTTGACTGTCTCTGCTTTCCTTTAATTTGTACACTCTTCTGTTTTTGGCATTTCAACTTTTGAACTCTTAACTTTTGTAACTTTCACTATAATTGTTTCACAATTATATCAATTTTTAAAATAAATTGTCTAATTACTCGTTAAAAAAATGTGTTAGATATTGTTAGCCGTTCGGCTCTATAGTCCGTAGGTTAATTGGTTCAGGGTTTAAAATAAATATTTATAAAAAACTTATCATCAAACTTATTTAAATCTTTTCACTCTGACATCGTATTGACACACGTGTGCGTACGCACACATACATATAAAACTCAAAACCAATGAATAACACAGCCATTTCTGTTGTTTTAACGATCCACGCGAGAATCATGTGCAAGTTAGGATGCGTTTACGAGTAGTTTTTTGAATTTTTAAAATTATTTTTAATAATAATATTATTATATAAATTTTAATATATAAATTTTTATCATTCAAATTATTATATAATTTTAATTTTATTTACGAAATCAATTTTAATTTTAACTCTTTTCAACATTCAAAGTTAAATCCAGGTATGATTGAAAATTTCCGGGGTTAATAAAGATATTGAAAATTACTGGGCCCGATATAAGTGGGCCGGCCCTTTTCACTTTCGTCTAGATACAATATTCTTTTTGGGCCTGGGCCTCGTCACGATTTTATTGTGTTTGTGACAGTTCTTCTCGTGGGCCTGCTAAAACCTGCCTTTAAGCCTCCCAGACTCAATCAGGAGTGCTGATTATCAGGTGGTTTTAATCAGACCGACAAATTTTTATTTCAGTTGGACTTGCATTTCAAAAATTTCTCTATTTTCTATTAATGGAACATGAGAAAATCGTGCATCGTGGTGGTCCTCGCACCACGATGAGAAAATCGATTTAGGATTTCATTTAATAACAAAGTATTTTAGTTTCAATTACTAAAGAATTAAGGTGAAGTTAGTTTTTCAAATGATTGATGTTAGAGTCGTATAATAAATTATGAAATAAGAATTTGTATATAGAAGTTTATGTAGTAATAATGACATGAAAATTTATAAAGTTAGATATTTTTTCTTATTCTTTGTAAATTCTCATATGTTATTATTATGGTATAAATTTTTATACATAAATTCTTACTCTCACTTCATAATTTATTATACACATCACTACTATTTGATTTATTTACTATAATATACTACCAACATATATAATAAATACAGTTAAAAAAATTTTCCAAACTAAAAGAGATTTTTTTTTTGAATGATGGTGGTGTTTGAATTTACTGCTGGATCCCATTCAACCAAAGTTGTGTTTACTTAAGAGGTAACGTAAAATTTATATTTTTTAAGAAATTATATAATTTATAATATAAAATTTTTAATATAAAATGTTAAAATTATTTAATAATAATTATTAGACATAATTAAAATATATAATAAAATACAAAGATGCATAATAATAAATACAGCTTAAACCCAACACATTCTGTATGAGCACAAGTAGTTGTGTTCAGGCCCTAAGGATATCGACGACATTTAATGTGGTCAAACTGTCAAAGACGAGATTTTTGAGAAGAGAAAAAGGATGGATCAAAAGCTGGGGAGGCCGCAGAGGCCACCGCTAGCGTGGTTGGTGTGTTCTTGAAACACATGCATATGCATGCGGTTGGACGTTTTGTTAATTAATACAAAAGAACGTGTTGCGTGTCCACCAACTACCAGCTCCGGCGGCGGTATGCCATGGCCGCGTCGAAGGCGACGGCCGGGTGGCGGGGAACGGCCCGCGGGGGCCGGCGCAGCAGCTCCGGCAGAAGGGGGGGGGGGGCGCGTACGCAGAATCGTACGTGGATGGGCGCGGCAACAACAAATCAAATGATACGCGTCTACTTTCTGCAGCTCTACCCAATAACCCAGGAGACACCTGCTCCGCCAAATACGCTTCCTTTTGCCAATGCTACCACCAGCAGTGCATGTCCAATTCGCTCAAGCTCGGAGACCCGCTCATCCGTGCCTTTTTGTACCCGCCTGTACGCTGGGGTCACTGCCACTGCCTGCTCAATTTGAAATGTGTGTAATTATTTTTTGTATGAATCATATAACCCATGTATCAAAATCAAGTCAATGTTATTTGAAATGCTCGTAATCAAGGGTAACGTGAACATTTGCACTAAATTAAAAATGTACCCCAACCTCTTTTCTCTCTCTCTCTCTCTCTATATATATATATATAAAGAAATTTTGAATGGTTGCGTTGAAATCTGGAGCATGTAGTGTCTATTCCCTTGTCAGCGAGCAGATGGATGGACGTGTGGAAGCATGGAAGGGAAAGGTATAGACTACTACATGATCTTGATAAAAAATAAGAGTGGCAGCGACCGCACATGTGCTGTTCTTCCACGCCCATGTTGTTCTCGAAAAAAAAAAATTACAGGCATGAACTATTGTTATCATTAATCGTTAAGTGGTTTAGTCTACTTAATTGCGCGCTTTAATCAACACAGCACAGGATATGGGTGGTTTTGCATATATGCATTGCTGCCACCGCCCAAGAGGTGTAATAATTATTGGATGTGGCAGTGAGTGCAATCGATGCATCCATCCCCAAATTAATCAATGCCGCAATTAAGTGGTTCCGGCCAAATTACGAATGATATATGAATTGATCGATGATACATATGTCTGCGTGCGTTTTTGTTAACTGCAGGGTGGCATCGTTAGAATACACATAGCAGCTGGAGTTGCAGAGAGACCAGATGGGTTTGGCTGAATTGGTGGTTGCATGCATGTATTATTCATTGATTCATTCATTCATTCATTCATCAGACTAATAATAAATCTAGGCATTGTAATATATACAGATACGATGACTATGTTGGAAAAGAACATCTCTAACTTCAATTTAACTTCCTGCATATTTTAATGACATTGTCCACCAACTTTACTTGGGTTAAACAATTTTGAGATGAAAAAAAGTAATTTTAATAATTAAAGAAATAAATTTTTTAAAAAAGTTATCGTAAAATTAAAAAAAAATTAAAAATAAAAATAAAAATAAATAATATATCATTGTCACTGTTCAAAATTTAATATATAAACTCTATCATACCAATTAATATATAATTTAACCCTCAACTTTCAAAATGTAACCGATGACCACAAGGAACAACAGGACGTGGTGCCAACCTGTCGACCCTGCCCCTCTTCTTTAATTGCCCTTCCCCTCCCCCGGGCTTCAAATCGACCACCACCGCAGCAGCTCTGGAAAGGAGAAAAGGGCAGGGCCGGTGTGAATCAGAAATCAGAAATCTGAAATCTGAAGAGTCCACCTCCATCTTATCTTGGCACTCAGGAGTGGGTGGACGCAATGAATGGATGTAATAATAATATAATAGTAATAATAATAATAATTTGAGACAAGCAGCAGAAAGGTGCAGATGAGAAAAACAAGGATGGAAGGAGAGAAGATGCCTGCATTTATGGCCTCGATTTGTTCACCGCGGACGCGGACAGCGAGAGAAATGGGGGGGCGGGGGAGCTCACGGATGCCCGCGTCTGGAACGGACGGACGTTGGTCGTCAGATCTGGTCGGGCCCGTTTCCAACGCTCCTCCGTCAGGTTAACAAATCGATCACACTGTAATTTGATATTTGTGCTTTCTTTCGGATCTGAACGGAGACGTGTAAAATTACGTGTAACGATGTAAATAATAATTAAATATTTTATTATTTTTAAAAGTATAAGTACTGTCTTAAGACGGATTTACGAATACTTTTTTAAAATTTTAAAAGTTAAAAAGAGTTAAAGTTAAAATTGATTTTGTCCGTAAAGTTAAAATTATATAATAATTTAAATAATAAAAATTTATATGTTTAAATTTAAATAAATGATATTAGAAGTGATTTTAAAAGTTAAAAAAAAGTTATCGGAGAATTCACCTTTGGTAGTTCTAAGGATTTTTATTTTTTTTTAAGATATTAAGTTTAAATTTTTAATTTAAAAATATTATTTAATTTGTTTTATAAATTTATGATTATGTATTTTTAACATTGACATTTCCAAAAAAAAAACAAACCACATTTTTGTTTGAGATTAACCGCCGGGTCCAACGGCCCCCTCCTTCCACGTACATCCATTTCCGCGCTTATCACAATCTTCATTAATTATCTCCGCATTTACTTAATTAATTATATGCCATGTAATAATGTATGTTGAGATCTTATGATTTTGTTTGATAAAAATTCTTCAACTTCAATTATAATTCTACTTAAACTTTTAGGTATCATCATTATTATTATACAAATCTTTTACAAAAGTTTAAAAATAACTTCAATTAATTTTGAAAGTTAGATGAAATTGTATCTAATAGTAAAATAAATAGTTACATAGTAATTAATATAGTAAAAATCTATATATTAAAATTTACGTAGTAATAATAATACATACAAATTTGTATAAAATTAAAATCGAAATTTGAGAAACTCTTTTCAAATATAACTTTTATCTCGTAATTTACGGTAAAAGTTAATTTTATTTGATAATAAAATTAAAGTCAATTTTTAACTTTTTACGATATCCGAAGTTATAAAAAATCCGATCCGTTTTTGATGAAAGAGAAAGACTGATGAGCATCAACCGCATCATACTGTATATATAGTTTCATCTCACAAAATATCTGAGTTTATAGGTTTTTCTTTTAAAAAAATTTAAATATGTAAATTACATAATAATAATAATAATAATTATTATTTTGTAGGATACGTCATCGGCACCGTTGGTTGGGAATCCAATGTAGGATGTCAAGCAGAGTGGGGTAGGGTCGTGGTCACTTCGTAGGGATGAGGGGTTTGTCCCAGGCCTTCCATCTCTCACCTCATCCCCTACGTCATCATCTCACCCTTTTTTTCTTCTTTTTTTAAGGTTTTCATTTCCCTTCATTTTGACCATGGATTTTTTTAGGGTTTCGCCGGAGGCTGCCCGTGCCTCTTCACCTCACTCCCACGGTAAATTCACCGCTCTCTGGACCTTTTCTCTCTGCCACCATTCCCGTAATGATTTCCATCATCATAACCCACCACCACCCCCCAACTCTACTCTGCTCCTCTGCAACCCTCGTTCTCTTCCTATAAACTCCCGTGAAAGAAGCCGGGCCGTTTGCGGCCGGTGAGGTTGCAGACCGTCAAGAGAGAAGGATCGGGAAGCTTTTCCTTTGAGGGGAATGTTGTCTGGCTCGAGGCCGCTGCCGTCGTGCTCCAAGGATTTCCCTCCCTTCTCCTCCATCGATCGATCTCGATCACACGCGCTTGCTTGCGCTGGGGAGGGACCGAGAGGGAGAGGGAAAAGGAGCACGCCGGGGCAACAGCTAGGTTATGGACTGGCTACCGATCTCGGACCAGGCTTCATTCCCCCCAATCGCAGCTTCCGTCGCCAAGCCCGCCCGCTTCCCTAGGGTTTTTTCCCATCCGTCATGAGATCCGCTACCTCCGTTTCAATGCTTGCTAGGTTTGTTCTCCTTTCCCTTTCCCCGCATATACAGAGAGAGAGAGAGAGAGAGAGAGAGAGAGAGAGAGAGATACACACACATATATATAGATGTCGGTGCTGGTGTATGGATGTGTGTGTGTAATGATGAAGCCCTTCGAGCTGAGACCACATATCCCTAGGTCTTGCGCCTCCTCATGATTTGTATAAGAGGGGGCTTGCTTCGGGAAAAAGGTCTTTCGTTATGACTAGCTCCTTTTTCAGCGGCACTTTCTCCTTTCCACCGCCATGATTTGCATATGATTCTGTCGAGCACATCTGCCATTCCGTCTCCATGCAGATCTGCTTCCATATTCGATTTAATCTTGTATCAGTTACTTACCAACCACAGGTTGTAGATCTGGCCATGAATATATAATTAATAATCTCTTCGTGAATCCAAGCATCCGTCTTGTGATTTACAGATTAGTTGCTACACTTGCTTGATCGATGGAGGAGCGTCGAACCGACGAGGTGAGGATTAATAATCCAGGTGCTATATTGCTTTAATTCTTCTAATCCAGCCACAATGTATTTATTCTCTGATTGATCATGTGCTTACAGCTAGCGCTACAATATGTACTCCTTCGCCATCTGTTTTGCTCTTGATTAGGTTTGTTGCAGACATATATGGTTATCGCCCGGCTTGATGAACTGGACGTATGAATTAAGTTTCTCCTTTTGTTCATCACATCCAGATCTGTTCGTTGCGCGCCTGTCTAAAACCCTCAAATATCCAATCCGCCATCAGAAAATACGTAATTGATCTAGCTCCACCGTACCATAGCTCTTGATTATTTGTACCATATGGTATACATGCTTCTTGCGAATTCTGCTCTGGCATTGATTTCTATTAACTGATTAATTTGCACATCGATTTCATCATCGATCTAGCTTCTTGGAAAAAACTTCAACTAACCCATGCTGGCAGACATGCTTGTTTAGTATCTCTAGCTAGCTATTTTCAAGTTAATCGTGACTTGACCCGGCCTTCTGTTCTTCCATATACCTCCGGGTTGGATGGATGGAGGCTAGGCGAGGCTCACATTCACATCATTTCTACTTCCCTGTACTAGCTAGCTTGCTTGCATGCATGTAACACTTGCAAGTACCACCACCACCATACCTTTTCTCCTTACATTCACCATTTCTATCTCCCCTTCACCCTCATTTAAATCTCTTATTCCCCATTCATCGATACGTCTCCTTTCCTTTCCATCCATCACTCTCGTTTTACCCTTTTGACCACACGAAAATGTTGCATAAGAAGAGATAGAGAGAGAGAGAGGGAGAGGGAACAAGACTGAGTCACATCAGTCCGTGCCAGTGACCACTTTCTTTTTTTTTGTGTGTGGCAAGTAAACTTGTGGATTAAAATCAGATGGCCACAACCTGTGAAAACGCTCACAGCTACCGTAGCTAGAGGAAGAAAACGATAGATAATGGTCTGAGTACACACGAGCACAAAGCGAGCTAGGTTGACATGATCGGAAGCGTCCGTAATACACCCGTGCGAGAGCTCGGCGGGCAAGAGGTAGGCTTCTTTTCGAGGGTAGCAGCTCCCGTGCCGATGGTTTAATTGGCTAGCTAGTAAGATCGATGTCATTGGGTGCATCTTCTGATCGGTGCCAGATCCCCTGACTCGCACTTAATGCACGGGGACGACCGTCGACCTCCTCTCTTGTGCTGGAGGACATGGTTTTCAGATCCACACTCAGGTTTCCAGAGACCTTGTCTCCATGAAAGTCAATGATAGTATTTTTTCCGTAGAATGTGTTGGTTTATTTGCATAACTTTTTGAATAGATTGAAGTATTTTTTTGAAGTAGCGTAAATGAACGTACTTTTATTGTATAGCTCTTCAATAATGAAGAAGACGACGTACCCTAGCTAATTGCTGGTGACAACGTTAACGTTTGCTTTAAAACCAAGATCTTTTTTTTACCGTAGAGAATTAATCAAGTTATTGGATTGGAATCTTAGAAACATATTTGCAAGTTTGAGTGAAAATCTAACTTAATAATAATTAATTAACAGCGAGTATGATACATAATTGAAGTGTCTCCTGAACAGCACGTATGTAGTTTATATTACCACTGGGATATGGATTGATTAATTGTATATTTTAACAAGTTAACTGGCCGGAATGCCTTTGTGCCTGGAAAGCTGCTCTTGCAGGTACACTTCAGACCCAATCCGAAATGGGACGATCGAGAAGATGATATAGCTAGCTAACTAAGGCACGCATTAATGTTTTTCTGATGCATGATGACCTACCGATGGACGCGTGGAGGAGCACCGGAAGAGAATCATGTGCGTGGTTCAGGATTTGCATCTCTGCAAAGGTGTAGCTAATCATACGTGGTTGGTTTGGTCCTCTCTGGACATGCAAGCTAAGCTTGTTGTGCCTTGGACACAAGCTTTGAATTGGAGACTCCCACACAAGTAATGCTGCATGTGAAGGAGTGATCAGTGTTCCCCCTCTTGATTGCTGCCAAAACAACAGCTCCAGGACGAACCATTCCCTCCAAGCCCCGCGCGGCTGTCTCCTTTTAACTTCTTCCTCCATCTCTTCATGCACTATTATTCTCGCTTTGTTCCGATCGATGCTAGCCAGCTCCTTGCCTAGCTTCCTCTCGTCTATATATATATAATATATGGTCGATCCGAGATCCACCACAAACCTTTCTCTTTGGAGCTTTATCTCTTTTTCCCAGTGCACGCATGTGATCACGGTTTCACCTCCTCCACATGTTCCTTGGTCGTCGTCAAGCTCAGGTACTCCTGCGGTGAAGGTGAAGCCAAGAGGGCGAAGCACGGCGATGGATGTGGTCAACAAGATAGCGGTGATGGAGCTTTATTCGAGCTCCATCGATCTTCAGCTGAAACCAGCACAGTAGAAGAAGCAAGTGGAATTAATTATTATGAATGCGGTGCAAGTTTTTCTTCTTTTAGAACGTAATTAACCTGGAAATGTTTCGCTCTAAGATTCTACTTTTGCTTTCCTTCTTTTATAACATTGGTGTGGTGGTCTTTTTCATATTTTTGTGATCCCCTTGGTAGCTTTTGATCAAAAAAATTTTCTACTTTTGCTTTTGTACGCGCCGACGGGTACTGTTCGCTTTAATCCGTACTAATTGCTCTCGATCTCTTTTTTTCGTTTAGTTAGATTTAAGGTTTTCAAAGTAATCTTTTACCAAGCATTACAGTATTTATCAAATAATTTTAATATTTTATATTAAATAATTATATTAAAATATTATATTATAAATTATGTAAATTTTTTTTAAAAAAAACTCATTTTATTTAATTTTACCTCTTAAATAAAAATCTTAATTATGAAAGGTAAATCCACAACAAAAGTACAAGATATCTAGAAGAAAATACGACGGAAAACATTAAAAAAAAAGACTGGGTCACCTGGGTGGTTAACGGCAAGATTATTTTTCACCTTTTATCTTGACTTCATGAATTTCTTTCGCCATTGACAATACCGATTAAAATCTGTAAAACATATTTCGACGAAAATAAATGAAATTGTATGGTAATTAAAGCGATAAAAATTTATATTATAATAATAAGGTTAAAAATTTACGTAAGTCAAAAGATGAAGATCATTCACCTCGTCGGATGCCTGGGGGTGAGGTGTCAACGCCTCCGGCACCAGCTACTGACCTCCATGGCGTCCCGGATGGGCCTAACGACAAATACACCCTGTCCGACGATTGCAGAGGTCAAGACGGCGAGGAAGGCGATCAAGCCCAGACCCTGAAACACGCCGTCGTTGGGATTCCAGAAGGTTGTGAGGGCGAAGGCGGCTACCTGTACAGACAAGGCCACCACCACCGAGGCTGCCAGCGCGTACAGCCTCAGCCTCAGCTTCTTGTTGATCACGACGGAGACGGCCCTCCAGCACAGGGAGACGAAGCAGGGGACGTACACGGCCCCGAAGCAGGTCAGGAGGACGGTACTGAAGAGGGGGTAGGAGCAGCTGACGGAGGTGGGGGAGTCGTTGCCCTCCCCGATGCCGCCAACCACCCTTCCCAGATCCTCGGGGACCAGACCGACGTAGGCGAGGAGCCAGGCGGCGATGGGTAGGAGGAGGAAGGCGTGGAGAAGGAAGAGGGGGAGGGAGGTGGCTAGAGCGAAGGTGACGGCGGAGGCGAAGGCGTCGGGATGGGGGACCTTGAGGGAGTCGTCCAAGGAGGCGCGGAGGAGGAAAATGAGGGTGGCGAAGAAGCAGGGCTGGGAGAAAGAGTGGGAGATGAGGACGTAGGCGTGGCAGAGGACGAAGACAGGGGGAAGGCGGGAGGGGACGAAGAAGAAGCCGAGGAGGTGAGGGAGGCGGAGAATCTCGGTTAGCGCCCACAGGCAGGAGAAGAAGATGAGGAGGACACGGACGGACCACAGGGAGTTGAGGTCGCGGAGCCGATCGGATCGCCGGGAGAGGTGGAAGTGGAGGATGAAGGAGACTGCGGTGAGAGAGGTGAGGAGGACGGTGGCGACCAGACCCGTGACGACGATGTCGGTGACGGCGAAGACGTTGCTTGGCATCCGTCCCCCACCAATGTCATGCTTGACGCCGTCGACCACCATCCATATATCTATCTATCTTCTCTGTCCCGTCATCATACTTCGCACCTCAACCGATCTGATCCACCATTGTTAGTTAATCTTCCTCATCTTCCTCCTCCTCCTCCTCCTCCTCCTCCTCGTCCTCCTCCTCTCTGGTTTTCTCGCCGTGGTTGTTGCTGCCGTCGGCTGCTTCGGGATCATTACATGGACGAAGGGCAGAGGCTGCATGGGAAAGCATCACCTTTTTCTAAAGATAGTCCCATTTCAAAATTAACAGTCTGGGCCTAAAATTAACAAAACCCACAACAGCCACTCTGGGCTTGCGTCTCGCTGCTGGGCCTATTCTGGAGGCCCACTACTTGAATTTAACAAAATCGGTTAAAATCACCATCGCAACCGAATACGTGGCAAATCAGAAAATGGTTTTAAGTCAGTAAAATTTATAAAATTGAATTAAAATAAATTTAATTATCATAAATCACTTATTTGTCTTAATAAAATTAAATTAAATTTATTTTCATCGATACTGTTCACTCTTTAATTTGAGTCAAAAATAAAGTTTAAATTCATAAGATATGAATCATATAAAATTTAACAAACTCAAATTTTCTTATTTGTCGTTAGAATTTTAAATTTTATTTAATTTTAAGAGATATATAAATATCTTTATATCAAATTTATTTTTATTTAATTTAATTCTATTTAATAAATAAATATTTATCCATTTACTTTTAACAAATCGCACCTACACAGACGCATCCAAACATAAATCAAGAATTAGTCCGGCGCCAATCACGCCGTCAGCGTCCAAAGCTCGTTGATTATTTTTAATCTTTACAATATTTTATTTAGTAAATGCCGACACCGTCACACCGCAAGCCTAGTCAAGGTCAACAATGTGTGTTCGTACGAACATCTTGCGCCGCTTTGCGCGTCCTGGAACGTGAAAAGTCAAAGCTGCCCGTTTGTCCACGTGTCCCCGAAGGAGCGGAGAAAGTTTACGGCAAGATGCGTACGTTTTTTTTTTTGTCTTTTTCGGCCGAAACATACGGTAACAGGCGTACGTACATCGCATTGGCCAGTCAACAGACGGTGAATTATCATTTTTTTTAAAAATATTTTATAATATCATGAATAATCGTCGTAATTAATTTTAATATCGGTAGGGCTAAATTTATCTGGTTTTAACCCGTCCAAAAAAAAAAAAAAGTTGGTTGTACACACCAACCGCACATATAGATGCACCGAAAACGATGATCGTTATTATTATTAATAATTCTGAGAAAAAGTCAACGACCTGTAATGTGAAGAAAGCAAGTTGCTTGCATGATATGATCAGAGTTCTGACTTTAGCACACAAAAAAGAAGAAGTGTTTATTTGCATGTCATGTACAAAAGATTTTTTTATTGCAATTGGTCGCAAATGCTTTCAATTATGGACAGATGAAATAATATTGTACGAGTATTTTTCTTTAGAAAAAAGGCAGAGATTTCAAATTTTAATAAATGGGAAGGTTTGTAACTTTCAAAATTGTAAAAAATAATAAGTTGATTTTTTCATATTTTTTATTATTTATTGTATTTTTTAAATACATAATTTTTTTTATAATGTAAGATTTGAATCGATTTGATTTCTAAGGATAATGGACGTTAGTGATCAAAATTAAGACAATATATGGCATCAATAAGACAAGTCTAAGAGTGTGTTTAAAGATAGTTTTTTTCGATTTCAGAAGTTAAATAAAGTACAAATTAAAATTAATTTTACAAATAAAATTTGAATTACATAGTAATTTAGGTGATAAAAATTTATATATATTAAGAATAATTTTAAAAATTAAAAGAAATTAAATCAAATAGAATTTAATTAAATCCTAGATCTTAAATCTTAAACCTTAAACCTTAATTAATTAAGATTGTGCACGAAAATAGAAATTTAGTTGCGTGAGGTTTCATTTTTCACGGAGTTGCCGAGAAGATCGTGTCATCAATTTTTAAAGTTTAAGCGTACGCATACATTGACATAAGAAATAATGGTTGACACAGAAGGAAGATCACGGCCGTCGCTGCCGAATCGTGCCGTCGTCTCCGTGTTCCGCTTCCCGATTAAAATATTCCGTGGGAAGGAAAAAAAAAAGACACCACAAGCGGCGGGCAGCATTTTCCAACGTCCAAATTAACAAACAGACGCGAGTTATTATATCATATATTCCACTTCCCGTCGGTATATATAAACACACCACCTGCTTCGTTTCTCTCCTCGCAAACCCTAGTTCCAATGTCGTCTTCTTCTTGCAGCACCGTGGAGGAGAAAGAAGGGCCATGTCTATAGCCCCGACGATCTCCGGCTCCGACGCTTGGCCCTTCTCCGGCCGTCCGATCACCAATCCGTAGCACTTGTAATTACGCCTTCGTATATACGTCGATCTCGATTGTAAATCATCCATCCGTCTTCGATCGATCTCTTGTTGCCGGGGTGATGGGTCACCTGCACATCCCGCATCTGATGGGGGGCGGGGGCCACGTAGGGTCGAAGGACGTGCCGAAGGGATGTCTGGCCATCAGGGTGGGGCGTGAGGGACGAGGGGAGCAGCAGAGGTTCGTCGTTCCCATCGTCTACTTCACCCATCCTCTCTTCCTGCACCTGCTGAAGGAGGCGGAGGATGAGTACGGGTTCGAGCAGAAGGGAGCCATAACTCTTCCGTGTGATGTCACGGAGTTCAGGAACGTGCAGGTCCTGATCGACAGAGACTACTCCTGCCGCAGCCACGGCCACGGCCACGCCCACCACACTCACCCCAGCCATATGCCTCTTGTTGGCTGCTTCAAGGCCTAGAACATCCATCCATCCATCCTTCGACCTTTTGCAATTAATTCCAACGAATTCCTTCCTTCTTGTTTAATTTTGTCTGTTGGGATTTCCAATTCTAGCTAGCTTGGATTGTTGATCTTGTCGATCGCGGTAATTATGCGACGACGACGACGATGACGACGACAATTGTTGTTTAACCTTGGAATTAATAAATGCATAATATGTCCTTTTTATTTCCTTCCTAGCTTCATTTGGAAATGAAAAGTTCAATTTTTTTTAAATTTTTATATATCATCGTTATTATGTAAATTTTAATAATTTACCATACGGTTTCAATGATAGTTGAAGCATCTCGTTATCAATGAAACCTCTAATCTATATGTGTATGTGTGTGTGTGAGATTGGATCCGTCGTCATGGCGCGCCCGTGATGCTGCTTTTGCATATATACATGAGTTGCAGCCTGTCATCGTGGCCGGGTCTGCAACAACTGGAACGACGCGGCCACCGGCACTTTTATGTTCTGTGCCTAATCAACACGCAATACATATATATATATATATGGGAAAAAGATTGCACAGGCGCCATCGATGTTAATTAATCAATACCCTGGCCGCCAATAATGTTGCAAAATGAAATCCCAACAACAGCTCTTTCTTCAATCTGTATGCAGTTAATTATATATAGAGATGTAGAAATTAAAGCAGATGTGTACACAACATTAATGCATGAAAGCTTTGCCTGCAAATCAAACCTTCTTCTTTCTTTTCATTCTACTTCATTCCATTCCATTTCCGTGGCAAACAAACGAACAAACCGATCCAGCTGCTTACTAACCCAAAGAAGGCGAAGATCATCTTAGATTCAGATGTGAATTGAATTAAAGATCGATGAATTTTAAAATAAAATTTCAACGTAATATCACATGTATCCACTTATAGATATTTACGGAAGACATAATTATAATTAAATAAAAAATCAATACGCGCGAAAAGTCTTAGTTAAAATAATAATTAATTAGTTTAAGCTTTTTATACGATCATGGACCGTTTCTTTCATTACCAACCATTTTTAAGATAATATTTCAACGGAAGATAAGAATGGAAGTGCGCACACCTGATCAATCACAATCACTTGGATAATTTACGAAAGCTGCTGCTCACCTCTAGTCTTCACACATATATTGGATAAGATGCAAAGACCATAAAATAGGGGTTTTTTTCTTAAGAAAAAAGATGAAATTTAATCGACCAAGTTGTCATGTCAGTGGGTTGGCAAATTTCTATCTTGATGGTGATGATAATTAATATATACAGTGGAATTGCCGGAATTTACAGACAAATTAATATATATGGTGGAATATTTTACACAAAATGCATATTCTCCACTACATCTGGATGACATCAACGCCATGTCAGTTCGATCGATTCGCGAACATTGAGTTTTCTGGACGGGTACGAAGGCCTCCTTCGAATATGCAATTTGAACTCCTCTTCTTCGATGATGATCATTCTGGTTATTCATGTTCTCTCAACTTCTTAAGTTTGAAAAAAAGTTTTAATTAATTTCAAAAGTTAGATAGGGTTGAAGTTGAAATTAATTTTATAAATAAAATTAAAACTATATAGTAATTAAAATAGTAAAAATTTATATATTAAAATTTGTATAACAATAATAATGTTTAAAAATTTATACAAAATTAAAATTAAAACTGAACCAAAGGCGACCTTAATTGCTGAAAGGCACCGAAGATTGATAGTGATGATGACAATATGTATGCACAAGTAAAGCAACCCCCTTTTGTTTTTGTTCTCGCCCGCCAATTTGACGAAGTGAAAGGTGGACGGGAGCAACAGAGAGGTATCAAGCAAATGGGTTTGCTTTTGGGAAAGGGAAAGGAGGAAGAGACGTCTCACCACCCACACCATCTCATATGCATCGTGTAGGGTATGGGGATGGAAGCCCTGCTTGCCACCATCGTATGTTCTCCGATGAGATTCACTTCATTGAATCAATTAACTAGAAAAAAAAGGAAAAAATTGATTCACAAATGTTCTAAAGTTCAAATTCATCACATTTCTTTTAATGTTAGACTATATATACTAACACATCTTCATACTTGTGAATCTCTCGTTTATCTTACAAATATCTTACGTAATATCATAATAAAATTTACTTCAATAAAATTAATTGACTAATAAAAAAGAACGAGACTTTATCGATACATCTGCCATGTATAATTCAACAGCCAAAAAGGTCCATCCAGCTTGATTCCACATCATTAGACGTACGCAGACATGTGAAAAACAATAACAGATTCTAATATGACTCTGATCATCTTTCTTCAAAAGCTTAATTTCAAGCACATTCTGCTAATGTGCATACAACAGTTCCACATAACAGCAAAGAGTGCGTGTGTGTTTTACTGTAACTGTTGGGCGCAACAATGAAACAATTCATCAGAAAATAGAAATAGACTTTGGTGAAGTGCTTCTTTTATCAACCTAAATCGTAAGTAATACATGAATGTGTTGTACCTGTTGGGCAAAAAAGGTGAACTTGTTGCCCAAAGAAGCCTCTCATATTTTGGTAGGGGGGCTTCCATCACCCCTCCCCTTCATTTACACAAGCACTCTCTAGAACAATCAAAAACAGAAGAAGGGAGGAAAAATATAAAATGAAAGAACTTGCAAGACCATGTAAAATGCTGCTATGAATAAAATTACATGAATGTTGATAAAGTGGCTAGCGACGTCTTGTACTTCTTATCGTCACGCCATGCAAAAATTTGGTGTACCCTAAGAAGCTGAGCTTTCCATCTGAAGGTCTGATCCACTCCTGAACTATGGAGTATGCAGCAGGGCCAAGATTCATCTCCTGAAGAGGTGAAGTTACAAAAATCAGATGTTAACAAGCAAATAGAGGAGAGACAAACGCAAGGATGAAATAATCTATTTGATTAATTACCCTGGCCAAGTCCTCCACCGTAATTACACAGTTTCCTTCCTTTTCAAAATGATAAAATGCGGTGTTGGCCATTGTCTCCCACTTTCCCAATTCTGACGCCTCTAACTGGTATGGGCTGATGGTGGCAGCACAGAACTCTTCAAAGTTCATCTTTCGATGTGCAAGCGCAACAAGCTGGATGAGTAATCACAACCCATTTAACACATTAAGGGTAACAAGATATGCATCATTTTGAAGCTACATGAAAAATCCAAACCCAATTAAAAGTACGGCCTCCAGTCATTTTCATTAAATGAAAAGAGTATGACAACGTACCGAATTCATAATATCTGGAACCTTAGCTTCCCTCATTGCATCAGTTGAATTTCTTATGAGAGCCTGTTCAAGTTGCAAGCAAAGTCAATGTTGATATTGGATTTATTTCAAGACGGTACCATGGTAAGCTGTTAAAACTAACATTTTGAAAATTTTCTAGATCAACAAGACCATCTTTACTAGGTTCCAAGTGGTTAAACTGAGCCCTTATGTAGACAAGTTCATCTTCTGTCAATGCTTTTGACAAAGCCTGTATGAAGCAGAACCAAGAACTGTAAGAATCCCAAATTAATATTTAAGAAAGAAGGAACAAGTTGGTGAACAAAGTTTTTGATGGGACACATGATAACTTCAATGCCAAAAAAAGAAGTCGAAAAGAATAAAAAGCAGGGGGCTAAACCACCCCATGTCTTCTTTTCTTTGAAAATTTTTCCCTACGAAATGCAAGCAATTCACTTCAGGAAACAAAATACAAATATCCCTAATCAGTTTAATGTAACGATAGTTATATTCTCCACCTGTAATTGCATCTCCATGAATGAAGTATTCCAAGCATGTAAAAAGAAATATTTCAAAAACAAGGATTTGAAATCAGTAACTAATACAAGCGTTAACCTGAATTTGGGAATTTGAAGCATAAAAGCATATGAAAATACACAACGTAAGCTATGATGAATGAATAATACCTTCAATGCTGCACGCTTGAAGGGTGTGCAACGAAGATATAACTTTACTAACTTATAGATCAATATATCTAAAGGGACTGGACGTTGTTGATTTCTCAACCATGGATGAGCTGTAAAACAGAAGTATTCATCAGAAAAATATTAATTAAAAGATGGCAGACGGTTGAATATGGATGTGCAAACACCCACTTGCTTTATTTAAAACAAAAAGGAAAATTCATTTTGAATCAAATTTCTTAATGAGGCCGGTAAGGAGAACAGATGTTATTTTTTCTGGCAGAAAAAGTAACTACTTACTGAGAGCCTGTGCAGCTGTCATCCTTTTTCTGTAGTCTTTGTTCAAAAGTCTTTTCAGAAAATCTTTGGCTTCTGCTGATACAGATGGCCAGGGAGAATCTTCATAGTTGGGATCAGCCCTAAGCACGGAACGAAAAATTCCAGATTCTGTACGTGCCCAAAATGGTCTGCTACCACATAGCAAGATATATGTTATAACACCAATACTCCAGATGTCTGCTTCCAGACCGTATGTTCTATGGAGAACTTCAGGAGCAACATAGTACGCACTGCCAACGATGTCATTCAATCTTTCATCTATAAGAAGAAATCAAAAGAGGTAGAAGTAATGCAGGCAGCAGTCTCAATCAAGAATAGCATAACTGCTATGAAGCACTTTTGTTAAACAAATGCAAACTTTCTGATATTGAAGAAGCATTTTTAAGCCGTCCATTATTTCAAATTACTAAAAAAAGCATAAGCTGTGGAGGAAACTCCTAGCAATCTGATGTCTCAAAAGGTCCGTTTTGTCAATTATCACAGATTACCAAAGCCCAAAATTTGAGCTGACGAAGCAATCTAAAGAAACAGTGGGATAGAGCTCAGCACAACCGAGTCTGTTTTTGGCCATGTATAGCTGCCAACTAGCAAAAATTAAAGCAATGTACAAGCATTAAGATTGTTTGTCATTATATATTTTTGATAGATCTATTTCTTAAAAAAATTTTGAAATTTACTCTGCCTGTGGGTAGTCAATTCAGCACAATGTACTACACCACTCGTATAGAGACTTGGCACTACCAGTCCAAGTTCAGAAAAAGGAGCTGTTAGGTTGACAGTCAACCTTAAAATGAACATGGATCCAAAAGATGGATGACTTGTCAGTCCCTTAGCAACAGCTAGTGATGCAATTGTTTGAAAAAGAATAATCTCTAATACATACCTACAAAAAAGTCCAATGCAGTTAATCTATTTCTCATAAAACTGAATTAAAATAAGATTAAAAAGTCAAATAGGAACAGAATGTTCTCACATGATTAAAAAAGGCAAAGTTAGTGTATGTGGGATTTGAAAAGGGTCTAATTGTATACAGCATTTACCTCCATAAATGAAGAGGTTGTTAACATTATTACGTGAGAAATCAAGAATCATAATGTTTCAAATAAATGGATTAAAAAATAGATTGAACATTTCACAAATTCACAATGGCTGAAAAGCTTATCTTTGGTTTTGGAAAATGGAAACTGCCTCTACTACATCTACCACTAGTTGAGACAAGTAAGTGCATGGGGATGTCCCTGCACAAAGAAAAAAGAAAAAAGACAATGACAATAATATTCTGGTTAACCATTACCTGGTCTGATAAAATCTGAAAGACCAAAATCAATAAGCTTCATGGTAGCATTCTCCTCTTTAGTGGTGAAGAGAAAATTCTGTTGAGAAAAAAAAAGGACTTGAGCAAACTTGAAACTTCTATATGCTGGAATTAGAAGAGTTTACTAGTTCAGAACTGCAAACCTCTGGCTTTAAGTCACGATGTACAACACCTTGAAAATGACAATAGGAAACAACACTCAGAATCTGTTCAATGATATGTTTTGCATCTTCTTCGGTATATCTTCCCCCTCTGATTATTATATAGACAATAATTATTGATCACAGAAGAACATCATTCTGTCAAGCAATGGTTAAAGAAATCTGACAAAACCATTACCTGGATAAAATTCTGTCCAACAGCTCTCCACCTTCGCACAATCTGACAGAAGAAGAAAACAGTAAATTAGCAGATGCACAGCTGCCAAATACCACCAGAGCAAGCTTATAAAGAAAAAGGCTACACATTTTCATTGAAATATCTTTTGCTTTTAATATCATCTATATGCCATAAGTTTGACGAAAATTTGAAGACATCACAGATTCAAAATGCAAGCATACAATAAAATAATCAAAATTTATACTAAAATAACACACTATACCAACCTTTAAACATTTAAGAAAAATATGCAAAAATCAAAGTTATTAAGGTACCAAGGCATTGGCCTTGGGTGTCATGGGAACCTAGGTAATGCCTAGGCGTTCAAAATTAGTTGATTCTTTTCAAATTCTGGGACTTGATTATATATATTTTATTTGTGCTTATGTATGTTTTATTTTCAAACAAGCTCTTATATGTATATGTATATATATAATGCATCAATATTTCTTATCAAAAGTAAAAAAACTAAAATATGGGTGTTTTAGATTTGAAATTTTAGTGGGGTATTTTTTTAAAAAATTTTAGATTTGTATTAAAGTTTCATCATTTTCCAAAGGAAAAACACATTAAACACAAACAATATGCTGAAGTCCTATAGGGTTCATTCCAAATATAATCAGGATCCAGTTAAAAAAAATTTTAAAAAAAATTGTATGCCAGACCAGAGGATATCACATTTGGATGCCTGCCTTAATTAATAATTATGGCAAAACCAATTTAACTAAAAGTCTTGTTCAACAATATGCAGTCAAGAATTTCTTTCTTGGTAAGATCAAATGACCATGCCATGGAATGGAATACAGGACCAGAAAGAGGAAAGAATAACAACATACTCCATGACAATGTAGACATTAAGTGCATCTTCACAGGCATCGTAATACTTAACCAGATTTTTGTGTCCAGACAATGCCTTCAGTATTCTGACCTCCCTTCGAACATCTTCAATTGATATTGCAGTTGTCATCTGCCATGATAGAATAAATCAAAAAAAATTGAAGATGTATGTGTGACAAGTACTTCTGTCTTCAAAGTATTAAAGTAATGAAAATAGGACAATATCAGGTCATTTCCCAATCAATCACATGCCATCAACATTAAGAAATGATGCGACCAAACAAGACTATTTTTGTGAAAAAGAGCATAAAAATTATTTTCTGAAAGGAAGATGCAGATTTTTATTTGTAATAGTATAGGTAAGGATAAACACAATATAAGATCAAATGATAAGTTTGGTAACAATTATTACAAAATGCTGTCATATTTTCATACATAGTATCAACTGATCGGTACCAAATGCACTCACAATCTTGTTTGGATGTATTATTATTTTTTATCTAGCATGTTTTTGAAAGAGACTAAAATAATCTTTTATGTTTATTAATTTGTGTCAAATATTTGAAGACATTGATTTGTAGCATTGTTGAATCTAAACAAAAGGAGAGAGAAAAGAAATTTTCCAGAAAAATCTAGGTTGATTAACTTTTTGGTAGTTGACCTTTTTAGTTTAAAGCGGGAGGAAGAAAACATCAATGTTTTCAAGTGAGTTGACATTTTTAAGAATTTTCTGGTCATCTTTTTTGTCATTAACATTTTTTTGATGAAAATCCAAAAAAAAACTTGCCAAATGCCAGTTGGTAATTCTTTCCAACAAAACAGTGATACATGGGTCAGTTGAAAATAAAATGGTACCAAACGCCACCTGATCATCAAATTTAGGGGGAGAGCATATTGCAAAGATTATTTTGATCCAACTTATGGAAATAAGCTAAATTTAGGAAATAAAAACAGCAGAAGTCAGTTCTTCCCTTCTGCATCTTTAGTTAAAAATAAAGAATTTCAGAAGCTAATGTATGAACAATGAAGAGTACATTTTAATACAACTTCTTAAAAACCCCATCTTATTTTTACATGCTAGATTAAGTTTTAATTACCAAATGGACCCTTAGTTAAAGCAAAACTTTAAACAGTCCACGGATCACTAAGAGGGGGGAACTAATTAGTAATTAAGGTGATGTGTTGCTGGAGCCACTTAGATAGGGTGATTAACGCAATGAATCAAGAATCAGCGCTACTGGAGAATTGTTCCCCCAGATGGACAAGAAAAAAGAAAAAATAGGCCCAAAGGCATCATATTTTTTAGATCGAATCCGTAAAAATCCTTGGAGGGTGGTGTCAAGTGGATATGCATGTCAGAAATTTACGAGTACGAGATTAACTCAAAGAATGATAGGTAGAAAAACCATGGCACCTTCGCTTTGGAAATGATCTTGACAGCAAGAATCTGCCCCTTGATGTCTCCCTTCTTAGCCTTTGCCAAGCAAGTGTGCCCAAAATGGCCCCTGCCCACCTCCTTCCCCAGCTCAAACTTCGCGCCGAAATTCTTCCCATACCCAAAACTCTTGTCCAGCTGCCTCTCTTCCTCCCGGCCATTGACTCCGACTTCCTCCGGTATTGGCCCCTCTCTGGGCTTGGGCCGCGCCTGCCTCCTGGCCAGCGCCGCCTTGATATGCTTGGCAGGCGAGGGCGGGGGGAAGGGGCGACGGAAGAACCGGCGCCCGGGAGTGGACCTTGCAGGGGAAGGGGAAACGCCGACAGGGAGTGGACTGGCCGACCCCTGGGGGTAAGGACTGGGCCATAGGTTGGAGGAAGAGTGCTGCGACGGCGTGTTCCTCCCAGAAGTGACGATGGGGTTGGTGGCGCTGGTTGTGGTGGGCGCTGCAGGGGAAAGGGAAACGCCAGCAGGGAGTGGACTGGCCGACCCCCGGGGGTGAGGACTGGACCATAGGTTGGAGGAAGAACGGTTCGACGGCGACGACGCACCTTCTCCAGCTCTGACCCCATTGACGGAGCCAGAGGCAGGAGGCGTGGACTGCTTGTTGCGATAGTTATCCTCTCCGGACACGGCAGCATGCTTGCCGTAGCACTGACCCATGACAATCCCGGCGCCCCAATCGAACAATTCCGGCCGGTGCCTGTGACTGTTGCGGATTCTGCGATCTGGGCTTGGAGAAGGGCGGGGGGGGGGGGGGGGG
>JAMKPZ010003268.1:0-39787 GCA_024699675.1 Amphibolis antarctica
ATAATTTTGTCAGTTGTCCGCTGTTTTGCTCTCTGTTAGAACAACAGTCTGAGTCATAATTCCACTGTTGAGTTGGCACATGAATTCTTTTTTTCAAGTATTTCTATTTATTGTCAACATTTCAGTTAAATTACATAACATTAAATTTTTTCCTACAATTTCTAACCTAGTAGTTTTAGGTCTACTTCTACTTATTTTGTTTTCTTCTACACTAATTAACTTTTCTCTCCTAATTGGTGCATTTCTTGGTCTTCTAAAGACATGATCAAACCACCTACGTTGTTTTTCTTGTATTTATTTTCAATAAGTGCAACTCTTACTCTATTCCTAATGTCATATGATTTATTCTTGAGCATACAATGCATGTTATTGTGTGGTTCATGTATTAAGCTACCTCTCAGCCACAAACCAACCACCTTAAGTTTCTCTTTCGATGTGACATGTTGTCATCGACTCCCCGGAAAGGGTAGAAGAATGGGATCTATTATGGGACATACAATGCATTACAATGATCATTACGCTTCAACCGGGTTATTCTATTCCACCTCTTAAAAGAACTTAAAGCAAAATACTTAATAACATTAACATGGCGATACATTTATACAAAACTTCTACCCCGAGCACACGCAACGGAGCCGTAGACAATCAAGTGAAATCCAATCCACGAAATAATTTGATCTAGCCAGTGATATGTTTTTAGCTATTGCATTTTCAAACAAACATTTTTAACTGTTTCTTATTTTAATCAAATTCCATGGAATATTCATTTGAAAGAATGCCTTTACTCTGGTGCATCTTACATGCCACTGATATTTCATATGGAGGTGCATTTAAATGTAATTAGTTCTATCCATTTCTGCTGGTAACTATGGTTTCCCTTGCAATTTGTAGGACCTGCTAGATGTTATCGTCAGATCAAGAACAAACCATATCCAAAGTCACGGTATTGCCGTGGTGTTCCTGATCCCAAGATCAGGATATATGATGTGGGTATGAAGAAAAAAGGTGTGGACGAGTTCCCCTTCTGTGTGCATTTGGTAAGTTGGGAGAAGGAAAACGTCTCTAGTGAGGCACTTGAGGCTGCCCGTATTGCATGCAACAAATATATGGCCAAGTATGCTGGGAAAGATGCTTTCCATCTAAGGGTGAGGGTGCATCCCTTCCACGTTCTGCGTATCAACAAAATGCTTTCCTGTGCTGGAGCCGATAGGCTCCAAACCGGAATGAGGGGTGCCTTTGGAAAGCCTCAGGGAACTTGTGCCAGAGTGAACATCGGTCAGGTTCTTCTGTCAGTCCGCTGCAAGGATCACAACGGTGTGCATGCACAGGAAGCATTACGTCGTGCCAAATTCAAGTTCCCTGGTCGTCAGAAGATCATTGTCAGCCGGAAGTGGTATGATTTTAACCATGATAATTAATGTTTGTGTTATTTTCATTCCTCTGGATTAGCCAATTTTCATTTTATTTTTAAGTTAAATGCTTGGAGAGGATAAGTCAACCTTCCTGCATATTTTTTAGGGGCTTTACAAAGTTCGAGCGCACAGATTATCTCAAATGGAAGGAGGAGAATCGCATTTTACCAGATGGTGTCAATGCCAAGGTTTTACCTCTGTTTATTAATCATAGTAAATACGTTCCATGAAATCAAGTTTTCGGGAAACCATCTTTTCTTCTAGTCTAGCCACTGTTTACATTTTTTATTCCAACGGTGTTTTTATTTGAATTTAGGAATTTTCTCAAACTGGAGTAGGTAGCTATTGCTTAGATTAATTGCACTAATTTTTTACCAGTCTTCCTCCTTTGAGTCTAAACAATTAGCAAAATTCATCTTTTGTTTGCCTGTCCATGTTTTCATTCTCTTCTTTCTTGAATGAATCACATGGTTCTGCGAAAAAAGAATGCCAAGCGATCCTTATGAGGTTCTTTAAAAAGTTACCTATATTCCTAAAATAATTGTTTTCCATTGCGTTATTTTGCAGCTTCTTGGTTGCCATGGGCCTCTTGCGGATCGCGAGCCTGGAAGGGCATTTATCGGTGCAGTCGCACAATAGCGTTCTCTAGATGAAAACAACTTAATTTGAAATTTGAATTTCATGTCAGTACAATAGATTATCGTTGAAGTTCACCGACATTACATTCGGTTGCGTTTTTTCTTGGAACCATCTGTTTGTTTGAATGAAATTTCTTGAAATCAAAAGTTTCTTCGATCGTTGGTGATTACTGATTATAGCCAACAATTTTTTCCAAGGTATACAAATTTATCTTTGTTTACCTTGCGGAAATTGTCGTCTGGTTAAAAACTGTTAATATTAAGATTATTATTGCTTTGTGTCACTCGCCTATCATAGTTTACAATTTGCAAAATTATCAAGAACGGCAGATTTTAGTGAAGAAGACGTCACTTTCATTAGTGTTTATGATGGCATATAAGAGGATGGTTTATTTTTTAGCAAGTAAATAATCATAAAATCAAATTTTACGGCACTGACAATTGTAATAATGTTTATGTTTTGTAGGAAAGTGCAAATAAGTGTATATAATTTGAATGTATTACTACTTTAAATTTTAAATATTTATATTTAAATATATTATTTCGTTAATGTTATAACCTAACCACGTGTCATCCTGATTTTTAAAAAATTGCTGAATCCATTATATTTTCACTTTGACTCGAATGGCGAATTACACAAATACAAAAATAATTACCTTTTAAAATAATTTTTATAATGCCTCAAACATTTTCACCGATCTTCATTCCATAAAATCTTATTTCTCAAATATTTTCCACCTTCGTATCAACAAGAAAAAAGTAACCATAGCAAACACCATCCATTTTTAACCTCCTCCCTGAAACATTGTTCATAACTTTTATTTTATTATTAATAACACTCAACTTGTTTTAGACAATGACAACATTTTCTAATTTCCCAGTCCTAATGGCTACTCACTAAAGTCTTTCTACAAATTTTTTTATAATGGAGGTCTTTGATTTCGTTTGACTTGCTCTCAAACGATAAGATCCTCATCAAAGCTAACCTAGCTAAAAGAAATTAGAGAAGTTTCACTATTTGTAATTATTGTAATGTTTATGTAGAAACTATTTGCCACGTATTCTTTGACTGCAGCTTTTTCAACCATTTTTGGGGCCTTTTATCAATGATTTTAGAGTTATTTCTTTTTGTAACATAAACAACTCTTGTCCATGTCTCTTCTTTTTTCAAATTCAACTTCTTTATTTTAACTATTAGATGTATTATTTATTTTCTGAGGTCTGCTTGAATTAACTATATTATATTTCAAAATTCCTTTTTAAGTAAGTATCTCCTTGATATCTCTCACATTTTTTATTATTGTCTTTTAGTTAAAATCACTTGTGCTAGACAACATTTAATTAACTTTTTTGATTTACCGATTATTCTCACTCTTCTGTAACAAACCTTTCTCTTATTGTGACTTTTGTTACTTTGATTGATCATTAGACTGACCATGTCGATATTCCTGATAATAATTAACTTGTTGTTAGTCTTATCGACTTTTTATATTTTAAAAAATGTTTCTTATGATATTAATATTTTTATACGTTTAATACGATTTTCTCGCGAATTCGAGCAAATCAAAATATTCAAAATACGAAATGATTATCTTAATCTAGCGAGAAAACATTTGATAAAAATTTTAAAATATTTATATATCTTCTAAATCATCAAGAAAATATAAAATTGGAAACATAAAAATAGAAAAAAATAGCTTGAAATCTAATATAGAATAATAACGTAACCGCGTAAGATATTAATTTTCACCATCGTTCTCAACATAGACGAAGTTTGTCAAGTCAGTTTGACCTTGTTAACTAAGTGGCGTTCTCTTGCAAAAAAAAAATAAAATAAAATACAAATAAATCACCAGTATTATTTTATTTTGAAAAATGAAAAAAACTAACATTATAAAAAAAAACTTCCGGTTCTGTGATAATTTTTTGTAAATTTACATGTATATATATATATTATTGTGTAAAAAATTCCTTCAAAGTCAGCACAATATTAATGCCGCTAATCTCATTCGTAAGCACGTGATCCAGCGTATTCGCATTGAGATGGCAAGTGCAAGGGAATTATATTAATAGCACCATTGATCTTTGCCTTGCGTAAAAGGTGGGGAGATTAAACAAAAACGAAAACAATATGTTCCGTTGGTGGGTTCCAACAAAACCGTGTGCGACCGAGAGGGCAGCGATGATTAACATCATCTTTGAAGAAAAATTACATCAAAAGCTCTCCAAAATGCAGGTTTATGAATTTTTAGGTTAACAAATCTTACCGACAAAAATTTGTAAAATTAATTCACACCATTAGGTGCTTCCTCTGACATCTCAAAACCACACGCAGCAACGTTCTCGGGCAGGATACCAGTTTTAGAATCGTTCAAATGGTAAATAACATATAATAGTTTTTTTTTAAAAATAAATAACATATCATAGTTACGAATGAGAGTAGTTTTTTAAGTATCGTTGTTTACAATTTTTTTACTATATATCTTTAATTTTATTATATATTATAGTAATCTACGATCATATTTATTAAATAATTTTAATATTTTATATTAAAAAATTTATATTATAAATTATATAATTTTTTTTTAAAATATAAATTTTATTTTATGTAATTCTACTCCCTCAACGATCAAAACGGTACGAAATTGAAAAGTGTCAGAAGAGAATGGTCGATATATATTTTTCTGGTAATAGTTCACTGTACTAAGTAGGTGGTCGAAATGTTAATAATATCTGCCACGGTCGTCACGACGACGCCTGAATAAGTAGTTGCCTTCCGTTCTACGTCGTTACGGGAGCGGGAGACGTCGGACGGGAGAAGACTTGGGGCGGGTTTTTACCTGGGAGATATTCCCCACGCTGCAGAACGATTGCTGGATCCTAGGAGATCGAATCCTCGCGCCGACGGTTCCCCCGATTCCCTCTCCCAGTCCGTCCCATTCCAGGCAAAGCGTTATTCTCTTCGGAAACCACCCGGGGATTCTTTCGTTTCTGCCAGTAATTGTTGCATCGGGATTTCGATCGGTAAAGCAGCTTCGTTTTTGTCTGCTGGCTGTTGTGTATTTACGGTTCTTTTTGCGATCGATTGGTGATTTGGAGCTGACGAAAGGAGAAATAGGACAGGCTGGGAGGGGAAGTTATTATTTTTATTGCTTTGGATTATTATTATTATTAATGCTGGAATGCATCGCACGAGACGTGCACTGGGGCTCGGGGTTCTCTTGTTCGGGCATTTGGTTTTGTAACGCGTTTAATTTTTGTCGCCCCACTTTATCCTCTTTCGGTGTTTGTTTATCAGAAAGAAAAATGCTGTTGTAGATTACTGGTGACAGTTAGAGGAAAATGTAACCCCAGAAACGGGGAGTTTAGGAAAAATGTTGAACTGCATGATGCACTTGTGATCTATTGAAACTGGTTTTCGCTTGTTAAATATATTGAAGGATCCACCGCTGCTATCAATTCATCTCTTGATACTTTTAAGTTCTCTTTCTTGTTGCATATAGTCATCCACTGAAGAAGAATTGCTGTCCCCTTCTTCCAGTTACTTAGGCTCAATAGTTGCTAGTTTCCGCTTAAAAGAAAACCATTCTCGTTATTTCCTTTTCTGTAGTGTTCGTTTTCGTTGAATTTGTTTACCTCGGATTTGGTGATTTTTTGGTCCTCTGGTAAGTTTGTTCTGTGTGAATTATGTTGTTAATCTTCTGAAAGTTTCCCTTTTCTTTGAAGTAGCATTCTAGAAATTGCGTGAGGAAAATAGTTGAGTTTCTTTTCAAAAAAAAATGAAATCAAAGGGAATTCCCTGCATCTTTTGATTTCTTTATTTGGGCTTTAGCACATGAGTGGTTACAGATGGTTTGCAACTTTGCATCTATATCTTCTAGAGAAGTAACTTTGATTGGTGCTATGACTAATTCTGATTGAAAGATATATATATGAGGTGCTGGACGAGAGTTAAACAATTGGCTTAATTAAGGGTAAACTACAATTATCTAGGATGACGACAATATGGTTGAGGGAAACCACAGTTGGACAAATATAATTTTAGAGTTAAGGGAGTTGTTGTTTTGATGCCTTTCACTAGTTTTATCATTTCTGTTCATATGATGATGCTCTTTTTGTTATATTTTCATTATGCAGAAAGCATTCTTTAATTCAGCGTTCATTCCAGAAAGCTTGTTTCTCATAAATCAGTATATGAAGAATGCAAGCGGAAATAACATTTATTGGTTATATTATACACTTTTATGATTTTCCATATTTAGATGATTATAGTTTATCAAACCATTGTTTTAACCTTCTCGTTTTTGTAGGAGTTTGACGCTGCATTCCTCTTTCCTATGTTATCAGTATTTGGAGAATTCTATCAAATAATTTAAGCAAATTTTCTACAAGAAGTTCAACTATTTGGAAATAGGCAGATCCGTGTATTGTGACTTTGATAATCATTGGTTTGAATGATGTCTTCAAAGTCTGGGCTGCTTCTGCTGCTCTCATTTAATTTTTTATTGCTGCTTAGTTCTGCTACTATTGATTCCCGGAAGAAAATAAATCTTGGAAGGAAACCACCACACAGGAGTATAGAAAGTACTGTTATTGATGGCAGTATCACAGAGGATGGATTTCACCGAAAAATTGGAAGAAATAGAGTGTCAGTGACCACAGTTGGGTGGTTTACACTTGCAATGGCTTTGGCTACAGGTTTAGGTGCCGTGCCATTCTTTTTTGTTGAGCTTGAACCTCAGTGGGCAGGTATATGCAATGGTTTAGCTGCTGGTGTAATGTTGGCTGCAAGCTTTGATCTTGTGCAGGAAGGACAGGCAGATGGTGGTGGCATTTGGGTTGTTATTGGGATTTTGTCAGGAGGAATTTTTATTTGGCTCTGTAAGAAGGTAATTTAAATTGGTCTTTACTTTCTTAGATAAAATAATGTGATCATATGGGTTACAAATAAAACACACACATGGAAGTTGTCTTTTCGATGGGGTTAAGTGTTGTGACATTATTTAGGTACTTTTCTTCTAGCCATGAAATTGTGATCCAAAGATTTTGTCTGGTGCCGCATAAACCCCTCTTTTCATGTAATTAATTATGCAGCTAGCTCTACAGTGTATTATACTTTTTATGAGATATTTATTAGGTGTCAATTCATCAAAAGGGCATCCTCAAGTTTTTCTTTTTTCTTCATGGAAGTTTCTTAATTGAATGAGATCCATCTTCTTTTTCTTAAAAGAAGTTTTAGCCTTTTTCTGCTGGAGAACTTTAGTGGGGGAAAAAAAAAAGTAGCTAGTTTCCTACAATTGAAGCATATTATATGAGTTTAGACTTCAATTAAGGCAAATGTTCTTTACAAAGGCCGTTTGAACTTACTAGAATTATCATTTCTTTTAATTTAAATGTGATGCAAAAGTGTTTTATTTGCATGATGCTCATTTGAAGTATTTTCGTCTGTCCTTTCTTACTTGCCTGTCAATTCCATTTTTCTCTATGCAGTTTCTTGAGCGATATGGAGAAGTAAGTATGTTGGACATCAAGGGTGCTGATGCAAGTAAAGTTATCCTTGTTGTTGGAATAATGACACTTCACTCATTTGGAGAAGGATCGGGTGTTGGTGTATCATTTGCTGGTTCAAAAGGACTCTCCCAAGGTCTTTTGGTTACTGTAGCTATTGCAGTGCATAATATTCCTGAAGGTTTAGCTGTCAGTATGGTTCTTGCATCAAGAGGGGTTTCTCCACAAAATGCTATGTTATGGAGTGTAATTACATCTTTGCCACAGGTGAGTTTGGTTTGATCGTGATTACTACTTCAAATGATATCTTATGAAAATTAGCATGCATAAGATAGAATCTACTGTTTATTTCTGTATTCTGTCTCAATACTGCTATCTTTTTATCATGATTTACTAGTAATCTAGCGGTTTGAGAGGGTGCTTGATTTAGTGCAGAGTTACCTTGAGACCCTCTTATTAGGCTTTGTGTTAGAGTTGTAAGAATTAGGGTAAAAATGATTATTACGTTTTATTCACGTGTGAGATTACATATCTCTTCTAAGTAAAGATTAATGGATATCCATTTATCCCATAACTAAGATGGACTTAATATCCATAATACTAATATTAGTAACTTATTGATTACTGGATTAGCGAGATTCACACTTTTTACTAGAAAGAAAAAACAGGTATAACAAGGGTAAAAAACTAAATCTGTTGATCTGCAGTATGCCTAACTCAAGATTGCATGGCTTTAGATTTAGTTTATCAGTTCCTTTTTTTCTTTTCATAGGCTGAGTCTATCTTCTTATGTTACCACGAATGTTACACAACTTGTACTTATGGAAACGGGATAGGACAATAACCTTACTTTGCTTTATCTTTATGTCCATATATCTTTTGCAACTTATAAGACATTGATTTTTGTATGCGTTTTTAAAATTTTATAAAATCCATTTTCTAATTTAATTTCATTTATGATGTTTAGCCCATTGTGGCTGTCCCAGCATTCTTTTGCGCTGATGCTTTTCAAAAGGTTCTGCCATTCTGTACGGGCTTTGCTGCTGGGTGTATGATCTGGATGGTTATTGCTGAGGTTCTTCCTGATGCATTTAAGGTAACAAATCATTTACTGGACCATTCTTGATATGATATTATGTCTGATGGGAGAACTTATGAATGTGAATCTATTGATTTATTTGATATATATTTTACATATTTGGCATTGGATTTATGACTGAAATAGTATGGAAGTTGCCTGGTATCCTTTATATGTTTTCCTTTTTTGGCTACTGTGCTCTATGTACATTTAAATACTGAAATTTATTTTAAAGTATTTCTTTCTTCTTCCTTACAGCATAAGCTAGTAGTATGGTTTCTACAATGATTCATTTATGGTTGGTAAACTAATTGAACAAACTCAGTATTCCAATTTGTTTTCAGTTTGAGCTCATCTAAGCTTAGGTGGTGTTGAACAAACTCTAGTTTTTTAGTTTAAAGATAATATAAGAGGAAATCACCTTAAGTGGTTTGGTTATATTCTTAAGAGACCAGAAAATGTACTAGTTAATCAAGAATAATTAATTGGTATGGAAAAAATTAAAAGTAAAGGTAAACCTAAAACTATTTGGTTAGGAATTGTAAGAAAGATTTAAAGTGATGTAATTTAACTAAATATTTGAATATAGATGGAAATACATAGAAGAAAAGGATTTATGTGACCAACCCTACATAGTAAAATTGTTGTTCAAAATGTTATTGTTTTGAGCTCATGTAAGCTTTGACTAGATGTCATGCAAAACAAGTTTTATGCAAAACTAAGTTATTGGATGAGTGAGTTGAATATATAATGAACTTACTAGATTCATTATCTAATAAAATAACTTTATATTTAATATTTTTTAATGTTTAAATTAGTCATCTTATTAACAAATAATAACGTAAAATTAGATTTAATCAATGATTTATAAGATTTCCTCTTTTTTCTTTATTATTTGCAAATTTTGGATTTCTAGTAATATGCATAATTGCAAAGAAACAAATTAAAAGAAATTCAAATTCAAATTCCTTTACTTTCATAAACATGCACAAATAGTATGAAAGTCAGTTGACAAAAATCATTTTTCCTTTTCAATTCCAACTAACCCTTGTTGACTTCGCCAATTTCTTGTCAAATGTTATGCACCAACAAATCCAAATGGACTTCTTGGCATCCTAAATTATTTTCAAGTTGATAGCTTGTTTTCTGAATTCATGTTGAAACTGAGCCAATTTAAGTCAGGAAAGGTGGCATAGCATAAAAATTCAGTCAATTTACAGCATAAACTATTAACCCAAATTTGAAAGAAGCAAGAGAATCTCAATTATAATCCAATATTAGTTTGTTTAAGTTGGGACTGTTGGTGCACTTGATTCTAGAATTTTGTAACAACTTTCATTGCTGATCAATGAAAAATCTTCCTGCAATTTTACACATTTTCTTTATGATCTTCAGAGAATTTAATGGTCCTTAGTTGGAAGCAGGATTTGTAAGTGTAGTGTGTAGAAATATACTCTCAAAAGTCTTTAGACGATTGAGAGAAGGGTCCTTCCATAATATAGTTTAGGTTCATTACATTTTTATACAATATGAGACTATGTATTCCAACAATCTCTTGCACTTGTAGTGAGCCATCAAACTGACAAGTGTTCTCCTTGCACTGTCCAGATGAGGTGTTCAAACTGGAGCGATTTACAAGAAACATATTATGAACCTGTTCTTATACTATGTAGAAATGCATTCCTAAAAGTCATTAGACAATTGAGAGGAAGATTCTTTTATAATATAGCCTAAGTTTACTACATCTTTACATGATGTGAGACTATGTATTTCAATAGTGTAAATGATCGTTACCATTGTCAAGGGGTTAATAATTTTTACTTTAAAATCCATGTTGCCCTTTTCAACTTGATGTGGAATTTATTGCATTTCCTACATATATCTGTGCTTCATCCCGTTTTGTTTTATAGGAAACTCCACCCTCTCAAGTGGCATCATCTGCAACGGTCTCTGTAGCTTTCATGGAAACTCTTAGCACAGTGCTTCGTACGCTCAGTCATGACAATGGGTAAATTTTGCTGATGTTTCTCCTTTTTCCAGCTTTGTGTTATTTGATGTCTACTGCAGAATACGCATGTACATATATATATGACAATAGAATATTTTCCCTTGTTCTCATTCTGCCATGAGTGTGCACTGCTATATTTTTAAATATTAAAATTAAAATAAAACTTCCTAACTTTCTAATCCATAATAAAATCTATGATGTGTATTTATTTCATCTTAAGCTTAGTATTTTTTCGCTGGTTAAATTAACTATAAACATCAACAGTTCAAATTTTGAAATTTTTGCATGTTTTACTAGTAGGCTCAACATCTTTTATATTATCGTCAAATGTAATGAAATTTAGCAATATTTTTCTTATAAGCTGCATTTGGAACTTCATTTCCACTGCAGTTTTTCTAGAAAAATGCTTTTTAAAAAAATTGTGTTTCTAAACATGCCCAATGATTTGCGGCTTTTTTGAAATGTAGTTTCTTCATTTTAATTCAGATGCAGTGCTTTTAAAAAATTTGATAGGAGCCAACTTCTGGAAAAATTATGGAAACATTTCCTGAGTTTTCGGGACTGACTTTTTAATTTTTTTTATTTACATAAAAATCACAAAAACTGTAAACAATATTTCTTTTCAATAAAGTCAATTTTTTCTGAAAAAACTGTGAACTCAACCACTATTCTAAATACAACCTAAGATGAACAATGCATCTCTACTGTTACGCATTTAAATTTCAACATAAAACATTAGATAATAGATTATGTACGGTCAGTTGGTTGTGCATTACTGCCTGACCACATTGGGCCCATTTATTTATAATGGATCATTTTATTGAAGAAAATAACTTAAAGTTCAAATGTAGCCTAAAACATTATTATTGTTGAAAAACATTGTGCTCATTCCCTTGACATTAAACTTGCAGATCAAGAGAAGCTTCTGGTTTCTTGATCTCACTATTATTTGCACTTGGACCATTGCTTGGTGCGGTTATCCTTGTTTCATTTTCTCTTACCCTAAGTCTCCCGCATGCGTTCCTTTCTGGTTTGGCCTCGGGTGTTGCATTTCTCCTTTCTACTTGGAGACCTCTGCAGTTATTGGTTTCTCTCAAGATGAGCCTCTTTACCCTTTTGTTACTTCTTGCGGCTGGTGCTGCGTTCTTCCATGTTGCCACATCCAGCATTTTGAAGATTGTACGCCAAAAGAAGGCCTCTGTTAATGACCTATCGCCCAAATTAGGTTGTTCTTTAAGTCTCCTTACTCTTCAGTCATTTTTTGCATGTGGAGCCGTCTCTTTTCATGCTCTAGCCGAGGGGCTTGCACTAGGGGTTGCTGCTCCGCAAGCTTATGGCCTTGGCCGTCACATGGTTCTTCCAGTTTCTTTGCATGGACTCCCTCGTGGAGCAGCTGTTGCAAGCTGCATATATGGTGCTACTGATAGCTGGAGGTGGGCATTGGCTGCTGCCATGTTGACTGGCTTTGCTGGGCCAACTGCTGCTATAGGAGCTATAATTGCAGGTATTGACTACAGTGGTCTTGACTATTGGATGGTCATTGCCTGTGGTGCTTTGCTTCCAGGCTTCGCAAGCGTCTTCAGAAGAGCAACAAGGTTGGAAGCAGCAAAGAGTGTTTATGGGCTTTTGATGGGGCTAGGCTTCGCGAGTATATGTTTGATGTCTACCAAGATCGTCTGTCTGCACACTCCCTACTGTAATTCAGCACCAGAAGCTGTCAGATAATGAAGTTACATGCGGTCGTTTGATAGATTGATTTCAGTGATCGGTAATCATGCTACAGGAAGATTTGCAGATGTTGGTTTTGCCAGCGTTTTGGCACTCGACAGTGACTAATGACAGGGTGGCGGAGAAAGGTTGGGTACATGTACAACACAATGCAATAAAATATTGTTTGGGTGCAATATTATGTTTTATTTTATGTCATGTAAATACGTCGAAAGAGATTTATCTAGAATTGTTAAAAAAAGCCCGATGCTTAATGCCGTTTGTTGATACACCACCGTTTGATGCTTACGGGCTTTCGAATTGATTGAATCTCCAAAATACGATAAATTTGAATAACTTTATTCAATAAATTTATGCGCGGCACTACTTAAAATGAGAATCGAAGGAATTGTTTGAACTCACCCCCAATTAAGTGGCACAAAGTTTGGTCGAACGTCGAGATGGTGGACGAAACGTCAAATTTGATGACATCTGTAACTCCACGATCCTATCAAGAAATTTTTCCGACAGTATTAGCATACCTATTATCAACATTGGCATTGTGATATTCATCATCATTATCGTAATAACCGACTAATTCTGTCTTGTGTATAGGATTTCAATTTCCAAATTAATCACAATGAGCTTCAACCACTCAAGTCACATCGCAAAACAAAATGATGAATAAACTCTTTCCGAAATAATGAATCCCTTCAGCCCCTTCTCAACTCGGTCATTCTAAAATTAAAATCGAGATCATATGGTACGAGTGGCACCTATGAGAATATTAGCACAAAATCAAGAATCAAACCATGCACAATACGAGACGTATGTTATGAACCGCAGAGTGTTGGTCAAAGCAGTGGGCACTGAACGTGGTAATGGAAGGTAACATAAAAAGCCGATGATCAGAAATGAGACCCACAGAGATCAACAATCATCAGTTTGGTTTTCAAACAAACAAGGAAACAAATGTAAGTAACCTCGTGACCAAAAAATTAGCATACCTTGTAAGCCGGATAACGTTAATGGACCAAGAAAAGGTTAACAGTGTAGCATTTGTGGTCCAAAAGTGTAGCCGCACATCCGCAAACGTGGGTATGCGGCAGTAATCAAACGGACGTCATGCTCGGAAGGAGTAAATAACATCTCACGCGACAAATCTGTGGAGGAAAGGACCTACAGGATTTTCTCCAGCAACTCCACTGTACTGGGACGGAAGTATGAAATGCAATCACGATATGAAATGCGAAGTCTAGTGGAACATCACACAAACAGAAGACACGATCTAAAATATGTAGATAGACTCTGCTGCAACGCATACATGCTCACGTTGGTGAAGAGGGTCAGCGCCCCTTGGGGTTCATGATCTGTGAGAAAACCGCACTTGGCGTAAGACCATCGGAGTCTTCGCTGGTCATGCTTCTCCCTCCGATGCTTGTCGTCATAGAGGTGGTAGTGGTGGTGCCGGTACTCCTAGAATCGGTGGGCGCGTCCTTGGGGTCATTCACCACGGTGAGTGACGGTTGGTCGCATTGGCCGCTTCCAACCGCTACTGCTCCACCCTCCTCAGCACTCTCTTGCAGCTGCAGTGCAAACTCTAGGTTCCAAAGAACGTCACCCATGGAGGAACGTTCGGCCCCATTGTCGGCCAAACACTTCACAGCCGTCTCTGCGAATTTCTTCAGACATTGTGGAGCGATCTTGTCCTTGAGGTGGGGATCGATGAGTTGGTCGAGCACTCCCTTCTTCTGACAGTGAAGCGCCCACTCGGCGAGGCTCACCTGCTCTTTCGAGAGCTGGGGATTGAGAGCTGGTCGGCCACACAGAACCTCAAACAGTACGACCCCAAAGGAGTATACATCAGATTTCTCTGTCAATTGCTGACGACGGAAGTATTCGGGATCCAGATAACCGAAACTACCCTTCACAACCGTGCTGACATGTGTGTTGTCCAAAGTAGGACCAGTCTTGGAGAGGCCAAAATCAGACACCTTTGCAACCCACTTTTCGTCTAAGAGAATGTTAGTCGTCTTCACATCCCGATGGATGATGGTGTGCTTCGCACCAGTGTGGAGATAGTGCAGTCCACGGGCGGCGCCGATGCAAATCTCTAATCGCTGCCTCCAGGGCAAGGGTGGTTTCTGGGTCTTGTACAAGTGCTCACGAAGAGTACCATGGGCCATATAATCGTAAACAAGTATCATCTCACATTTCTCCTCACAGTAGCCAATGAGGGACACAAGGTGGCGATGGCGGAGCTTGGACAACATCTCGATTTCAGTCTGAAACTCATGGACTCCTTGCTCTGACATTGGGTTTGCACGCTTTATTGCGACCATGGTGGATCCAGCATCAATGGTCCCCCGGTAAACCTTTCCAAACCCACCAACACCAAGCAACAGGCTATCATCAAACCCATTTGTCGCCGTCTCAATCTCTGCAAATGAGAAATGGCGGCAGAGATTCGAAGGAAGAGATGAGACGTTGCTTCCGGTTGTATTTGTCTTGGCAGATCCATTTGAATGTGAGCTTCCGTAAGGAGGAAGTGGCAGCCATGGAATTTCACTACTGCCTGAGTCCTTCCCTCCCACTTTCCTTTGGCGCCGGCAGCATATCATGAGCAGGCACAACAAGAAGGAGAGAAAAACCACGCCACTCACCACTCCGCCAACAATAGCAGCAACTTTACTCTTTTGTTTCTCTGGTGGAAGGATCTTGGTTGGGTCAACATTCTGGACGGGCCGTGGAATTGGATTTGGGCCAGCAAGATTTCCATTAGCCGGATTACTCAACTTGAAGATCTCCATACCATTCAGAATTGCATCGTAGAACTCTGGTTTATTTGTGACATCTGGTTGTAAGGCGATCCAGAGATCCTGTTGGGTGCTTCCGTCAGGAATGACCACAACAAAATCCTGAAAGGTTGGACGTCCAATGCCACCACTCCAAAGGATCACATCCGCCGATTTGGCCGCAGTTTGGTTATTGATGAAAATGTTGAAGACCCTCTGATTTGCTTTTGTCATAGGATACTGGATCTCACAAAAATGAAGCCTCACCATGTGGTAGAATCCCGGGTCCACGGTCAGTATCCAGGTAAGGTTGTAGTTCAAGTTAAGCTGTACAGACGGGCCCATGGATCTTGCAGTTGCGTAAACATCGGTCGGAGCAATGTATCGAGGAACAGCTGTTGAATAATCGATGGTAACATTCGCATCTTTAGGGTAGGTCACCCCAAATGCAGCTCCATATATGTACACCGAATCATCAAACCATTCTCTGAACAATCCTGAATCATGAACCGGAGAAATGGCGTTGCCACCAACATTGAGCCGATACACCGTCTCGAGAGCAACATTCGAATCGATATTGAATGGCGATTTCATGCTGACCAAAGTAGGTGTTGCTGAAGCAAATATGTCGGGCATAGACACGATCTCAATGCCATTGACGAAGGCATAAGAATTTTTGAGATCCGGGTAGGGGGCAAAGGTCAAGTTCAGGAACTCCGACGAGGAAGACACGTTGATGGAAAATTCACGGGTGAGGCGGTCAAAGTTAAGAGCTTGGGCCGTCTGGGTGGTGCTGAAGTTGTTCAGGAGCGTGAACTTCCCAGACGTGACGGAAAACCTAGCTAGGGCATCGACGTGGTCGGTGTAATTGGACGGATAGAAATAAAGGCGAACAAACTTACGACCCGGGCCTACAGGAAAGGAGTAGGTGAAATTGGAGGTGGAGAACCTGGCAGTGGTGTAGGGCACATCCGGAGCCAACGCCTGGCTGGTGGCCGTGTCCGCCGACGTGATCTCAAGCGAAGGGGCGAACTTGGATTCATCGTCCCCTACCCATTCCCTACCGTCCGACCCCTCACTGGTCCCCTTCATTCCGCAGTTCATGAGTATGTTGTCGGCGGGGCTGAAACTTGAGCTGTTGGTGTCGGCCGCCGCACCAGAGGCCTTGGAACAGCTACACAAGCAGAGAACACCGGCGAGAAAGAGCACCGCCACGGACCGACTCCATCCGGACGCCATGGACCTCCGCACCGCTACGACAACCAGACAGATCCAACCCATAAAAAGCTTGCCGCATTCACACGTCCCACGGCAGATCTCCGAAGGAGAGGTCAGAAGTGCACGAGCATCAGGCACGGAGGGAGAGAAAAGGGCAAACCTGGAACTGTGAGAACGGAGGAGAAGAGGGAAGCCGCGGCCGGATCAGTGCGGGCGCGTGGGGCTCACTGGCGTGGTGGAGGAGTGGGGAGGGTGAACCATCACTGGCGTCACATGCAGCTAGCTGTAGTCGGGGCCCACGCGGAGCCGGAGACACGGAATCAATCAACGGCTGGATTGACGCAGCGGTCGTGCGGGCCGTTGGATTTCGAACACACAACATCGCAGCCGTGGCCGACACGCCGCCGGCCGTTAGGTCGTAGTTTCGAGAAGAAGAAAGTTTCAATCTTAACAATCACGGATAATTATAATTAACGTCTGTATGCTTAAGCATTTCTTATTATATATTTTTATTTTTTATTATACATCACAATAATTTATAAAATATTCATCAAATAATTTTAATATTTTATACTAAAAAATTATATCAAAATACTTATATCATAAATCATATAATTTCTTAATAAAGTAAACCTTACTTTACCTAATTTTACCTTTTAAACAAATACAATCTATAGTAAATTTATAAATAATATAAAAATAATAAATTATAAAATAAAAATTTATATAATAATAATATGTTCAAATTTGTAAAAAAAATTGAAACTTTTTATTTCCAAAAACAAATCGAAGATATTAAATTATTGATAAAAAGTCCTTGATAAATCTAATTACCGACGTATATAAAAAGTCCTTGATGATTTACCATTACCGAAAAGGGATGAGTTACAACAACATAAATCTAATTTAGTTTTGGTCGAAGCAAGAAACAAAACCACCAACCGCAAAATATGCGAACTGCCGTCATGATAATAACATCAATGCTGGTCACTGAGACAATGAACAAATGACCATAGGAGTAATGTCCTCGCATCCCTAAGCTTACAAGTTACATCACAAATACAAGCTCTATACTTTTCACCCAACAGCTTGAGAAACGTCAGGAGAAAGATTGCAAGATTGCAGCAGATAAGGTGAACAGTCACTGCACCGGACTCGACTCAGAAATTGATTAGGAAGAAAATGAAATGGAGCAAGGGAACCCCAAGTCCCCAACACCAATACCACCGTCTTCAGACATGTCAACCATATATCAGGGTCAACTAACAAACAGGTGACGAATTCAATAAATAATCTAAGTTACAACAAGCCAACAAGCATAGAGCAAGACCAACTGCAGGAAAAAGCCATAAGCTGATGATCACCTACAGGCCTCTTCATCCCTCCATCCAGTAATTTTAGTGGCACTCAATCACACTACCTGGTTCAAGTGATCCACTCGGTTGAGAAATTATCAAAACAATCGGACGCCCATGAGATGATGAAGTGGGAGGAATTCAGGGGATGGGAGTCTTGCAAAGATTGATTGGTTAGGAATGTAAGTTTACCGCCCTGTCTTTGCACGCTTCATTCCACTGTTACTGAAAGGAGAAACACTGCCACTTGGATGAGGACTGTCCTCCCTTAAGCTTGAATTTAATATCGCTAGCTCCCGAAGTTGCTGTCGCTTGTAGTAATCCTGAGATTCATCCTGAATCCGAGAGATCAATGACCAAGGAAACCCAAAAGCAATCAGTACCAGTTTCAGAATACATAGAAATCAAGAACAGAAAATAACACTGGTAGTACTCAATCAAGTATGATTCCATAAAAGTGAACATCTAAGTTACTCTAGATCGAATTAGCGAAATCTCGCAAAAAAGTTGTAAATAAAACACCAAATAATGTGAATAGGTGTTAATGAACTAGGAGGATCGAAAATCTTTTCCTATTGACATCTCTGCTGGATCAAGCAGGAAGCAGGAAATAAGTACACAGTATATTATTAACTTGGATACCACACTTTGGTTCTGCCAGATTCAGTACCTGACAGTTTTAGAAACGGTTGGTTCATTCCAAGGCCTAAATTTTGTTCATATTTAACAAGTAGATTTTCCCTAAGAAGACTACATATTGATTCGCACAAGATGAAAATGGTTGAATTTAGAGCATAAGCTTCTTCTGAAAATTGAGCATAAACCAGCTGTGGATAATTTACAAGTATATACCATATGACGTGCCACATCTCCCAAGGGCCAAGAAAGAAAAGTGACGAATCATGCGATTTGTATTGTCTGACTACATGACATACATGCTGCAAGTCTGCAACAAAATGTTGGACAATTACCATTGAGTAGGGAGGAGGGAACACTGAACAACAATGCGACCTGCATGTAATTAACTATTTCTTTGGTGATTTTATGTAAGAAGCAGTGTTTTTTTGTATGGCTTGAGATTAGAGAATAATCGAAGGAGCAAAAGGAGATGTGTTATAGAGTTGTAATTACTGGCTAGCCATAAGAACTGGGTTACAGTTTAATAAATGGTTTAATAAATGTAATCAGTAGAAGTGCTAACAGTGGGAATAAATGAGTGAATTGTATAGGTGAGAATATTTGATGCCTTGTTGCTTGAGCTCAAGGCTCATTGGCCCTTAATACTGATAACTTGTTACACTATCTTGTCTACAAATAACACTGATGGACCATTGGATGGAGTTTGATATCATCTATCAAAGATAACAACTGAAGTTGTGGCAATGGTGGCATAATTATTGAAGGATGGAAGTGAGAACTTGGAACAAAAGCTTTGCACCATCTTGCTCAAGTTGGAACAGCAGCTTGCAACCCTAGAGACAAAAGTGGATACCCCATTGCAGTCAAGACATGATGCAGGGGCTTCAGAGAAGAATTTCATTGGACTGGAGGAGCAAGCCCCTAAGACCAGGTGGAATGTTGGACAAGGAAGGAATCTGAAGCTGGAGTTCCTGCAGTTTGATGGATCTGGCAATCCAGAGGAGTGACATCACAATATTTGGCACCGTTGTCCTACATAATCAAATGGACATGGAGGATTGGATTACAATTATTGCAATCAACCTGAGGAGTGCTGCCAACTGGTTTGATACGGAAGGAGTCAATGAAGTTTTAATTTCTCGATTTGATCCATCTCAGCTCACAAACTATCAAGAGGAGCTATTCAAGCTCCAACAAACCTAGATGGTTGCCAAATACTTGGATTCCTTCAATGATCTAGCCAACAAGTGGAGGGAATCTTGGTATTGGCTCTGACTTTTGTCTTGCTGGTAGTCTGAAGGAGGAAATACTGTTAAATGCAAAATACCTTCAGCTGTCGAGTTAGGTGGTGGCTGTGTCGATTGCAAAACTTCAGGAGTCCATGGCTTTGGTGAAGAAGGGGAAAGCACAATGAGGGCAGCAACAGAACTCCATTCACTGATATTTCGAACACGGGGGGCAGATCAAAAGCTCAAACAGGCCATAACGTGGGGAATAAAGGTGATGGTGATGGGGCACAGAGGATTAACTCAGTAGTTGGCCTACATCATTACATGATGCTTGCTTTGGCCGAAAATCAGTGACGAAGGGGGGAAATTCATGATTCCAGGGTGATAACAGGTGCCATTGGAGGCACATTTGCAAGGGGAAGTGACTCTTCCAGACTCAGACTAATGTAGAGGAAAGTGAACAAGCTGGGGACAATACAGAAAAAGAAGAGTGGGCATCATGAGTGCCTTGTGATTCTTTTAGAATTTATGCAACGCATCTTAAACCTTCTGAGCTTTGACGTACAAATATTCTGAACAATGCTTAGGACGTTTGTCTTAGGCTTTTTTGACAACAGTCTATTAAAGAACATTTACTTCACTTGGGACATTTCGGCTGGTGGTGTGGACATGGATCCACATAAAATTCAACATGTAAAAGACTGGCCTGTACCACAATCTCAGAAAGCATTGGTGAGCCATCTTATTTAACCGTGTCAGAAGATAGTGAAGCCACTCACTTGCCTACTTAGAAAGGGGAAGTATCAATGGTCCAAGGAGGCAGGAGCTGCTCTTGAAGCTCTGAAAATAGCACTAATGCAAGCTCCAGTGTTACCAGTGCTAGACTTCTTGAAGACATTTGTGAGAGTCTGATGCCTCTGGAGAGTGTAAGGGTGCCATGTTGATGCACGAAAGATACCCCATAGATTACATGAGCAGCATTACAAGCCCACTCAAGTACATTGGTTCACATATGATAAAGAGATGTTAGCTATCATTAGATTCATCACAGCAATGAGGAAAAGTCGTCAATACTTGTTGGGAACCAAATTCACCATTCCCATGGATCAGGTCAGCTCATAATATTTAGCATTGTAGCAGATACACATGAATTCCCAGAAGCTAGCAGCTAGGACCTTCAGACAATTTCAGGTATGTAAAGAGTGGGGAAGGTTGCCTACGAACTGAAGCTGTGACCAGTGTCCAAGGAACTTCGGACAATTTCAGGTATGTAAAAGAGTGGGGAAGGTTGCCTATGAACTGAAGCTGCCACCAGTGTCCAAGGACCCTCCAGTCTTTCATGTGTCACAGTTGAAAACAACAATTGGAGTGACAATTGAAGCACAGTCATCCCAGCTACCTCTTCTACGGGTGGATGACCTTGAGCATGTGCCTGAGAAAGTACTGGATAGATGCATGGGAAGCATGGCAACAAGACACAAGATGATGTTTTGATCCAGTGAAAAGGCGAAACCAGAGAAGATGCTACATGGGAGAGCTACTGCAAGACCAAGGACCGTTACCCTCACTTTGATCTTGAGGACAAGATCGAAGCTTAATGGGGAAAGTGTTGTTATGGAGTTTTAATTGCGAGTCATATGAACCAGGTTATTGGGTAAACAAATGTAATCAGTAGAAGTGTCAACAGTGCATGTAAGTAAGGAGTGAGTTGTATAGGTGAGACCATTTGATGTCTTCTTCTTGTTTGAGCTCAAGGGTCTTTGGAGGTCATCAGCCCTCAAAGTCGATATCTTGGTCCATTATCTTGTTTTGATGAAAAATATGGGCACGCCAAGGAGAGACTTTCTAATGATGAAAAATATGGGCATAGCAGGATATGCCAAAAATGCTATTCTCAATACATAATGATGCGGTGATATACATCCAAAAAGCCTTTTATGATATACATCCAAAAAGCCTTTTATGATATGAATCTTCCAATTTCATAATTAAAATAAAAGATAAATTTGCATCCAATGGTATTGATATAATCAACACAAGAATATAATTCTTGATAATTGATATCAACAGATAAGGAGTATGTAAAATGAAGTCACAAAAGGCAGAGAAGTCACATAAGATGTGCTTTCTTCAATAGGGTTGATCTAAACCTCAAAATGCATTTTATATGGAATATGATAACAGCCTCCTCATATAGAGGAGGTATGATAAGGAAATAATTATGAATAGCAGACATACCACAGGTTTAAGCAACTCCTCTATAATTTCCTGAGCCTGTCTCAACCTTGTATCAACAACATTGGCAGGTAACTCAGCCTCAACCAGAACATGAAGTGGATCATTCAAGTGTTCATAACCTGGTCTGCCTCGTAGTTTTTCTTCCTTCAATGTTGGGAGGCAAAGAACATTTCAGCATTTTTGTACGGTAAGAGAATTTCAATGATAACAATTTTTGCACATGAAATCTTCCATGCCATATTAGCAACAAATAAACTGGGAGGAACATCAATACCCATTAAGCTATACGTAGTTTAGTGGAATGAAGAACTCTACCCATTTGAAAGGTGAACTTGAATCCTTAAGCAAGTATATAGAAATATCCCAAGACAAAAGACATTCACCAACACATCACTGATGTAGATTAAGAGCTAGGAGAATCAGCCAATGACTTTTGATGGATAATAGGATATGATGGAGTTCAAAAATTTTCACATGTATTTGAATATGATTTTATTATCTAATAGGCATATACAAGTAGAAAAAAACAATAAAGATTTTTATCCTATCTGACATCTAGCAGATTCTGCTCATAAAGCAATCTTGTTCTCTAAATTGGGGCTAGCAAATTAAAATTTTGAACAATTTTAGCTTGCATTTGACTTAGTTGTTGATAGTTGCAGCAGTTAGAAGCTTCACTCATCCTATTTATTTATAAAATAAGCCATATCTAGAATCTAGATGGCATGTAATAGTGAGCATATTCCTCTTATGACATGAAATGTAAAAGTTAATGTGTAGTGCTCCTGTAAATTGAAGGAAGACCATTTTACAAAAAAAAATTGTATCTGAACATGTCAAGAAAGTGTACAAGTTTTCATGTCATATATTGTGGGGTGTATGTCGCATGATACAAATAAGTTCTGAGGTGTTTACAAAATTCTTGTTTTGTTGTATATTTTACAATTTAGTGGGAGCTTATAACAATGATTAAAGAGAAAATTTTTAATGGTTCTGAAATGATTGATACTTTTTAGCCATAAATAAATTGAAACAATTGTTGAATATCGTTTTACTAATGTTGAACAACAAAAGCTATTCATTTTTGGAAGTTCTTCCAACATTTATAATGGAATAAAACAATTCCCATGATGAAAACCAATACACTTGGGGAATGCATTAATGATTTCCCAAAACAAGGAAAAAAGAATGCAGGCAAATGCCATAGCTTCAATATGCCATTTAAATACTCCAAATTGATAAATCATAGCAGGTTTCACATTATAAAAGAGTGTGTGATCCTTCCCCTAAGAATATTCTTGTTACCTTCCCAGGATCCTTAATCGAGCCTTTTCCTCTAATATACACACGGCAGCCTGTAGAAGCTTCAACGCGCTTCAAGGAATTTCCCCTTGGACCCAAAAGCCTCCCAACAAAATTGAACTAGACTAACAAAAGTTAGTTGAGAAACCAAAATAGCATCCTTCAAAAATAAAGTTTTGAAATTTAGAACATACATTAGGATAAGTATCTACAGGAATTTCCAAGCGCAAAATCTTTTTGACAATGTAAGAACTTGGACTTGGTGGTGCTCCTTGCCAATCCATTGTCATCCCAAGTGGAATTCCTGGTCTCTATTATAAACATAGATGCAATGGTCAACGACACAACCAGAAAAAGATATAGAAAGAAAACAAATGCTAAAAACAAAATATGATGTGCAGGAAAACAACTCACACACAGCTATTAAAGTTGTTCTATCAATCTTTAACACAAAAAATTTAGATAATGAAATATTGATAGAACTAAAATTCAGATGCCACAAGAGTGAAAAAATTATTTCTTAATGTGAAAAAATGTTAATGGAACATTAATGTATAGTGCTCAATTCAGAAATAAACAAATGCATTTATGTAATTCTAACAATTAAGCATGTCGTTGAAGTCATGTGCATTCTAATGATAATTTAAAGTTTGCTTAGTCTTGTGCCGCAAATTTACCTGGATTTTAGCTATGCAATATTTACGGTTTCAGATAAAAAGCACAAGTACTTTAGAGTTCTATATGATTCATTACTTTTATATGCAAAAACAACATTAGAAATCCTGGTCAAATTACCAATGGGTGTAGAAGACCAAAACATTTGTAGGGCTGGTCAAATCCTCGTTTTCATTGTTTAAAGTCCTATATATTCAATTTTCTAAATTAGTTTATATGACTTCAAACTTTGACAATATAGTTTCATTTATACCGTTACCTCATTGGAAATATAAAAGTATAAAATACATAAAGAAAATGAGTCCACGGTGAAAAGTGTATGTGGTGAAATGGAAAAAGGTAAGTGTCATTAGAGACTTCCATAGAACCAACAGAACAAGCCCAATTCAAACTTCAACAAAGAAAATTTCATGGAAGCACCTAAATTTCTGTGTTTCACTTTTGGATATGTAGCTTGTTGCATGTGAAAACAAAAGTTAAGTATTTTCTTTCTTAAAAAATTAGAGGCTTTTAAGATGATGGATATCATTCAGCCTACTGCAAGCAACCTTTGACATATGATTTTACAATCATCTCCAGTAACACCAAGGAATGGTTGATGCCTTACAAAAAGGGGGAAAAGAAATTTAATCTTTTGAAATTAATTTTTTGTCAGAATAATGTTCCACTTGCTGTCATGCCCCCACGATAACAGTTATTACCACAAAAATGAAATAAAATTGAAGAAAAATAAATCAGAGCACAGGAAGGCCTATAAAGGACAATTACTTCGCCAATCTCCAGCAGAATATAATGAAAAAATCAAATACAGATAGTGAGTAGCTTCCAACAATAAGCTTGTATTAATGTATTCAAAAGTTACCTCCTGCTGGAGTCCGTTCCATCCACCAAATCCAGGACCAGAAGCCATAGGACTAGGACTCCGATATTGAAGCCTATCAAAATCCCCAAATCCTTGGTTGGACACCATCCCAGAGACCCGCAAAATCTCTGTGCACATATCTTGTAAGACATACATTCCATTGATGCTAAATTGAAAGGGGTTGAAGGGGAAAGATTCTAAAAAAATGGGAACAAAGTTTTAAGTTTTTTTTTCTTTGCTTCAATATTTAAGCATACGACTGGGCAAGAATTCTTGGTGAATTTCGGCTGGCATGATGATTTAGTGTCCTGACAAATACCTCCTGCAAAGTTGAAAGACAAGGCTCCCAACAATCATTTGGTTGCTGTTTCTACTCAGTTGGCCAGAGGGATGACAAATTACTTATACATGTGAGCATATGTCCTATATAATCGCCATATAAACTTACCACATGACAAAAAGTAATGACCATGTTTTAAATTTAAAGCACCTTGTGGCCACGTGAAACTATATATGTGAAAATAAGAGTTTTAGAATCCAAGAAAGCAGGAATGCATTGACCACCTGCACTTGGGAACATGTCCCTTGAGAATGTATAATGATAGCCAAAAAGCAGAGTGACAGTCAAGATGTTTTTCTAGATATATCTTGCACATAAAAATCTCTTTCATTACATATAATCCGGTAAACTGTCTGTCTTAATAGCTATTGCTCCAAATCTATCTTCTATTGGGAATTTGATTTAAAACGGTTAAATTCAATGGCCATCAAGAGTCTTATGAGAAAAGGGAGAACAAAAGTAGTTAGTTCTTAGCTTACAATGCCTAGGTAAAAATAAAGTTAACAATTATCAACACCAATAGAAATACTGATGCCTCAAAATTTCAAATTAACTGACATAGATACAAGTATGAGTATTACTTGTAATGACTTGAAGATGGATATGGACATGACAAATTCTTTTAATGTATATATATATTGTAGTCATGAAATTTGTATAGGATAATTATAAGCAACAACAAGCAATAATAAACAAAAAGAAACTAATTACAGCATATTGAGAACTAAAAGGTTGATACAATATACAAGTATTGAATCTTAATAACAAAATACATTCGTGATTCATTACAAGATACCGAATAGATATTTTATTGTGACTCATAACTAACAAAATATTGATATAAATGACAAAAAACACAATAATTGCTCAAGTTATAACGAAAATGAGAAAGTGTGGCATCATTTTTTGGTATGGTATCAACATGATATGGGTTCATGTGACCAATCCCACATAGTGGAATTATAGCACAAGTTGTTGTTGTTGTCATCAATATAATATGGGTACAAGAAGCAACCTTAGGCATTGGGAAATCATGGTTTTAAATTTCCAATAAGCAGTCTCAACCCTCAAAAAAAAAAAAAAACCCTCAATTTTTATTGTAATTCAATGAATTTGTATGACACATGTTTCTCAATAGTACTAATAAATGTGCATGGAACCAAAATATGATACTTGTTCCATTGTCTTGCTATTTATACAACTGAAGGTTGCAGAAAAAGGCACTCATATACGATTATGTCACAAGTTGGGAAGAGATGAGTACCACCTTTAAGATGAATCAAGTAAAAAGACAGCTTGAGGACCCTCACCAAATATTGACATGGAAAAGAGCATACAATAAACTGACTCTCGGGAAAGATAGGTTAAAGGAAGACCTAGGAAAAGCTATCAAAATGATTCCACGCTCCAGAAATGCCTTTCAAACAAAACCCTATTATTCTGCTTAACCATATGGTAAATATTATATGGATGGTAAATATTAAATGGATAGTTAGAGTAGTGACACAGCAAGCCAACTGCTAGCAAAATCCAAATTATTTTTTATAGCCTAGTGAGTTCTATCTGCAAAAGGAATGATGGAGAACAAAAGTTCCTCCTGGCAAGTGGGCAATGAAGTGCAATCATCCGATACATTATATGGAAGGTAATACCTACAAGGAAAGGAAAAAGATTACACTTTTGAACAGACCAGTTTCAGTAGAAGAGCAGTGATGAATACCAAAAAATAGAAGTAGAAAAGCTACGGTAGAGCTTTTCATTACTCACGGCCAACTTTGACATGGATGATATGTTCATGCAGCACTTCAGTGGATCAAAGAAACACAGGTGTAGCCATGGTAACATCAGAACATTGAATTCAGTTCTGCCTGCCTTGATTTCCAAATCCATTGCCAAAGAACAATCCAGAAAAACAAAAGGGAAAAGGCAAAAAATCTGAAATCCATCGACCGCAAAGAATCCAAAGGAAACCCGAAGTACAAAATTCACGGTCAATAGAGAAAACCCAATCAAGCGCTCACCTTGATTCAACAATCGACTGCATATAGGAAGAACTTGCATGAAGGGTCCAAGCTTCTGATGCTCTGCCAACAACTCCGTCAGGTACTGACTACAAGCAATACCATAGAGAAGAACGGGAGAAAAACAAGAGAGCAGGATTAAAACTCACCCAAATAGAAAACCCAACGGAAAGAACAACAAAATGAATCTCTCGAAAATCTTAACAACAAAACGACCCGGTCATTCTCTAGAGAAAAGCTGTTCATCATACCTCTCCATGTCTGCCGTGCCCCTTATCTGCGGTGAAAGCGTTCTTGCAGGCGAGAAGTTGTGGTTGTATAACCCAGACATGTTTCTAGGAGGGAAAGTTGGCGCAGCAAAGAGGAAAAAGTGGAGAGACAGTGTGGGAGGAGAAGGGGAGGAGATGGTGGTGGCCGCGATGGCAGAAGGTTTGCTTGGGTTGGCTACAGAAATCAGGGCTTTCGCTCGTGTTTCTTTCTTTTCTCTTCTTTTCTAATTTTGCGTGCAATTCACAAAATCCGTAACCCTAAAAAATAAGGAAAAGGTCGAAGATTTTGGGTTTTACAGAAGACGAATGGTCGGAGGTTTACGTTGGACAGAGCAGGCAACATGTTTTTTAAAATTATTTTTAATATTTATGAATTTTATTATATAAATTTTTATTACTTTAATTATTATATAATTTTAATTTCATTTAAAAAATAACTTTACCTTTAACTCTATCTAATTCGTAAAAATAACTAAAACTTTTTCTAAATACACTTTTAAGTCTGATTTGTTTAAGTAATTTTTACCGTATATTTTTATTTTTCATTATACACTGTAATAATTTACGGTAATATTTACTCTACAGTTTTAACAATTTACATTAAATATTTATGTTATAAATTATATAATTAAAAAATATATATAAATTTTACCTCACTTAATTTTATTTCTGAGATGATTATAGACTTTTACCGCAATTTCTATTTAAAAGAAATGAAAATAAAAAAGAGGTGCGGGTGTGCGGTTCAATTCCACGTATTCAACGTTGGCGACTTCCTTCCTTCCGCTCAGAGCGGTTGCCTGTTGGACGGAATGGAACGATGCCTACGATTTCACGCACATCGCATCAATAAATGCAACCTCCTACGTATCATGTACTGTTTGTCCATGTATTCATACATGGAAATGGATGGATCAAAATATGGCTACAGGCTACTCTGCTACTCCGCCAACTCGAAAACGACGTGTGGGTCCCACGCCACGCGTCTTTGATTAGCTATCGAAAATGCCGTATTGGAAATAAATACACGATTTTGTGCAATATATTTGTAGGCGCGCTGGAGTCTGGGAAGTGGTGCCCTCCAACTGTACGCGGAAAGCCGTAGGGTCTCCGATTTCTTTTTTTTTTAATTTTTAAAATTACGCTATTATTATTATATAAATTTTTATTAATTAAATTATTATACAATTTTAACTTTATACGTAAAATTAATTTCAATTTTAAAAAGGAAGGGCGCGCCGTCGAACACACCTGGTCTTCCCCTTACTCACGTCGATCCAGCACCTCCGTCCGTGTCGGTGGACGGAGCCCAAACATTTTTGCGCTTGCAAAGAAGAACCCTTGGCACCGGGAAAAGTAATAAAAAGCAGGCAAGCTAAGGCAAACTGGGAGGTGAAGAAAACTTCTCTCTCCCGAGAGAGAAGGGCCCGCCGTAACTCCGCCGGCGCTTCCGGTGCAAACAAACAACCTGTCGCTTTCAAGCAAAAGGCCATGCAAGGATTCGAGAGATAACAGGAGAGAGAGGGCATTGGATTCCCCCGAGCGCATTACGAGCGGAGGGAGGCAGAGGCAGAGGCAGAGGCAGAGGCAGAGGACGTTGAGACAGCAACGCTGCGTTGGTTCTTGCTGAAATCGAATCCAATCGGAATCGGTGGTCGTTTCCTCTTCTTTTTTTTTTTGGTTGCAACTACCACGTAATTTTACTGTATTATTTGAATTTTAAATCAAATACCACAAATTTTAACAAGAGGTATTTCAACTAAAGAAAAAAAGAAAAATTAAATTAAAGTTTAACCGTTTTATTTTTTAAAATAAAAATGATAAAATCCAATACAAACGGGACAATCAATGGACGGAGCTAGGGCAATGCATCGTTAGATAACTAGGGTTTCGTTTAGGGTTAGCTTTCGTAGAATTGCATTATATTAAAGTTAGAATTAGTTTTACAAACAATGCTGAATTTGTAAAATAATTATAATAATAAAAATTTATATGTTAAAATTTGTATAATAATAATGACATTAGAAATATTTTTAAAAGGTAGTTATAACTACAGGAGTCATGCAAACAACACCCTCGAGTACCAATTAATTTTTCAATACTATATTTGAGGTTTGTTCGTTAATTGGTTTATTTTATTTATTTTGAGTTCCATTATATATTTTCGACTTTAATCACGTACGTGGAAGTTCTATTTTCAGCTCTTTTGAAAAAGAAAAAAAAAAAACAAAGAAGTCCAGCACTCACGGTCATTCTCGAGCCATGCATGACACCGAAAACAATAAGCAGAAATTAAGACAAAGAAAAACCTTCCAAAATAGACATAATATTTTGTATATCTTTTAAAATATTTTACTTTATGGATATCCTTAACAAAGAAAAATCTTATTTTCCGTATTCTTTAGGTCAAATGATATTAATGAGTAAATATTTTAAAATTTTACGCGGAATGAAAAGGCAGTGTCATCTATCTAGCTATATGTATACCCTTATTGACATTTGAAAATTTCTTCATGGAAAATTTGTACTACCTGAAATGTTCAAAAACAAAAGTTTGAAAATAGCGACGTGTGTACCATATATTTAATTAGAAAGTTCGAAATGGAAATTTAAATTTTTCTTCATATAAATAAACCCTTTTACTTTCATTAAATTAAAATTTCTTTTTTTCGAACTTTCCATCTCTCATTTGTGAGCTTTTCTTTCTCTTTTTTGTGTGACTTTCCATGGTATTCGTACAAATAGTGTCAGATAAGATTTCAAGATAAAATAAGTTCAAAAGAGAAGGTTTGTGAATAGTTTTTTTTAGATCGATCCAGAAGGGATTTACGTAATTTGATGGGATAGTTCTAGATTGATTTAAACTTACGTTAAAAGAAAACATTTAAATGATATATATGAAGCGGTGTTTTTAATACAAGGTCATTTACCGAACTTGTCTAATCAAACTTTTTCGCAAAGGACCGGCGCAGTACATAATGTTAGATATAAAGGTGGTCGAGTAGTTAGTACGTAACATGTTAAATAAATATTGATGAGTTTATTTTAACATTTGTAGAATGATGTTACATTTTAAAAGAACGTAAGTCTTTAGTTAAGTGGGGGGAAAACGAGTGAAAATACTTTTAAAAACATGTACCTATAAGAGTAAAAATAGAATAATACAGATTGTACGACGTTGCTATGTATACATGCATCCTTGCCCCACGAAGATGGGTTACGTTTGTTTCCGTATAGCGTTGAAGTGATGTTTGAGTCATTTATCGCGACAAATGTAGGCGCGCGCACGTAATACATATATTAGAATGGATCATCGAATACTGTACAACGAAGAATAATCATATTAGAATGGGTCCCTGTTGACTATAAATTACAACTTCGTTTGTTTGGGTCCTTGGAAACAAAAATTAAAAGCATGAATGAATGCATGGGTCCCGTATCGGAACTCGATCAACCACTTCGACCCCATGCATGCATGCACGCACGCAGTACTCTCTCATCCCACTCATCAATACGCATGATACCGTTAATTAATATATATATACTATATATGTATATATATACTGCTTCGATTTCCCTGGTTGCTGCAGCTAGACCCAATAAAAACAGCATGTGGGGAATGCTGAAGTCCTTCTAATAAATCTTGGGAATTGAAAATTCCCACGTACCACTCCGGTGAATCAGCGTTCTTCGATCTGCAAATTAAACAAATTAAATCGGTGGTGGAAAGGTGTCCTTCGAATCCATCAGCATGGATTATTACTCATTCTGGTTGATTTGTACGTATGTCATTGCACTACAAGAAAAACCGTTTTTAGTGATAAATTTGTTATTAAATTCGTTACAATTATTTTTATATTAATTAATGACGAATTTTTAAAAATCCTGAAACCCTCCTGCACCCTAATCATCCTACTCGCACGAACGCTGTCTACACCACTCTACACCCTCGCTTGTCCTCAGTCGCGAGTCGTCGAAGCTTGTGTGTCCTCCGTCGTCCGTCATCGAAGCTCGTGCATCCTCCGTTGTGCAACGTTTGACCTCGTGCGCCCTCCACTATTTGCCGTTTGGCTTCAAACGTCTTCCGCTGTCTGTCGTTGAACCTCGTGCATCGTCCATTTTTAGCCATCCGACCTTGCGCGTCCTTCACCGTTTGATGTCACACGTTGTCCATTGTCCACCATTTGACCTTGTGTGTCATCTGCCGTCAACCGTCCGACCTCTCATGTTGTCCGTCCTCGCTTGTCCGCCAGATAAAGTATCCGTAAACCCACTATTGTGAATATGACTATTGTTGGTAAAATATTGCTTTGTTTTTGTGGTTGCCCTAATCATTTGAATGATGTTGAAATCTTGAATGCATCGGATCTGGAACCAAAATAAAACCTTTGGGGCATCCTATGCATACTCCTGTTCATAGGGAATATTATGATGGCTGGAAAGACATTTTTTTTCATTAATTTCATGGCTGAACGAACTATGCATACTTCTATTCATAAGGAATATTATCAAAGATGGAACTCTTAAAAATGTATGTGTTAAGGGCTAACAGTTGCAATAAAAACTGCATTGTTTGATATTTGCCTATACATGACTTCCTGATCTCCTAGAGCCTTGGCTTGAGTATGAACCACATATCAAATATAGGTGAACAATGCCAATTGAATTTTATATACCTGCAAATAAATTAATAAGTAGGCAAATAGACTGCGCCAAAAACATCAAATGCCTTGCAGCCAAGCTGGATTGTGCAGACAATTTTAATAAGGGTAAATTAGCTCTTTGAAAGAAGATATTATAGTTGAAGGAGGGGATGCCATCTTGCTGGAAGTGAAAGACACCCTGGCATTTATTTCTCTCATGTCATTGTGATGTCATGTCATCAAAAGCTTAAATATGGTTTTGCTTTTGATTGCGATGTCATCACTTAATGCACCAACAAATAAACTGGACCGGATAAGATTGGTGGACTTTACGTGAAAGATGAATAGTTCTCTATGAGAAAGACTTTGAAAGTCTTTGGGCAGAGAAACCAATTTTAACCTTATTTGTAAGGTGAATTAACTTGGATTTTAACCAATTTTAACATGATTTAACCTCAATTTTAACTAGGATTCTAAATCTGATTAAACCAGGTTACAATGATGTTACATTGTTTTTGTAACATCAATGTTGGGCCCATTGGTAAATCCTTTTCTCAATGCAATATTTTCCTATGATTGAAGTTAATCTTCGCAAGGGAAATAATTGACATGTATGTTTCTTTACACTGCCCTTTTTATTCTTCTTGACAAGAGAACGAAAAGTTTTAGTTGGACTTAAAGGTCACAAGTGAAAGATTGTGTCAAAATATTCCTACATGGGCTAGGTAAAAGTTGAAAAATAGTTAATATTAGAAAAGGACCTTTTCACTTATAGCTAGTTGGTTTTGAGTTTGAAATTTAATAGTTACCATATTAGTAAGCTAGGTGTTTTTTTGGAATGAATACTAACCCATAGGTGACGTTCCTTTGCAAGAGTGAATTTTTTAAAAAGATTTTCCATATCCATAAAGGAGTTGTTATCTTTGTAAGAATTCTTCAAAAGATATTTCTAACAGTGCCAGTCATGGAACCCTTTTAGTAGTGATGGAAAACATGGGTATGCCTTAAAACTAGTTTTCACAGTTTTCATATGAGATTATTTACATATTTAGCATATTTTTTAATTTGTTATTTTCAATGATTTAGTGACAAATCATACATAAGGGAAGTTATCCCTTTTTCAAATATAATGGACAAAAGTTGGATTCAGAAGTCAAGGTACAAAAATTGTTATATGAGTCCATTGTCATACGTTATTTAACATTTTTAAATGGTCATTGTTTAATTCTATGTAAATTATATACATAGGAATACATTGCAATATATTAGAGGTGTGTACGAGTTCTTGAAGTGGGAAACGACTCATGCTTTGGTTGGAGGGCGTATAATGTGTCCTTGTGTAAAATGCGTGAATGACTTTGGAAAGAACCTGACATAGTTCAAGAGCATTTGCTATAGATTGACATACTTACCAGTTACACCGTATGGACATATCACAGTGAACAGGTACATCATTGTTAAAACGATGTTGTTAGCTGTGACAGCAAGGGAGCTTATGAACGTGACAATGGTGGCAATGATATAGAAGATATGTTTGAAGATATGCATGACATGATTGAAGAGATGGATTATAGGCCAAAAGGTCATAATTGAGGATATGAATATGTGAAAGATTTTTACAAGGTTGTAGAGGATGTTAATAGACCATTATACGATGGATGTCAGAATTATACGAGGCTCACTTTTATGGTAAAGTTGTTCCATATAAAATGTTTGGGATAGTGGAGTGACTCAACATTTAATATGTTACTTGAGTTACTCAAAGATGTATTTCTAGAGGCAGATTTTTCAAGTAACATGTATGACTTGAAAAAAATGGTCAAGAAATTAGGTCTTCACTATGAGAAGATAGATGCATGTCTTGATGATCATGTGTTATTTTAGAAGAACAGTGTGAATTTGGACAACTGTCCCATATGTGGCAAATCTAGGTGGAAAAATAACACCACCGCTGATCCACATTAGGAGGAGATGTCCCAGACAGTTAGAAAATTTTTTGCCAAGATATTATGATATTTTCTGATTATACCAAGATTGCAAAGACTATTCATGTCTCAAAAGACTATGGCATCAATGAGATGACATAGTGAAGAGCATATAGATGATAATGTGTTATGACATTCGGCTAATTCAATATCTTGGCCAACATTCAACATCATCCATCAATCATTTAGTGTCGATCCTTAAAATGTGCAACTTGGATTAGCTAGTGATGGTTTTAACCCATTTGGCATGATGAGTACTACATACAGTATTTGGCCAGTTGTATTGATTCCATACAATCTACCACCTTGGATGTGCATGAAAAAGCCCAACATGCTATTGACTTTGATAATTCTTAGTCTAAGGTCTCTTGGTAACGTCATTGATGTATACTTGCAACCCTTAATTGAAGACCTTAAACTTTTATAGAATGAAGGAGTTCCAACATATGACAAATCAAAGCAAGAGACTTTTCAAATGCATGCAGCTTTATTGTGGACCATTAATGACTTCTTTGCTTATGCAATGTTATCAGGTTGGAGCACAAAAGGAGCTTATGCTTAGTTTGTCATGTCATTCAAACACATGTTCTCGTAGGCTATGACACAGAAGGAAATTTTATTATGTGGGTCATCAAAGGTTTTTGCCACATAACCATAAATGGAGGGTGAATAAAACCTTATTTGATGGCACATGAGAAGAATGAGTAGCTCCTAGATCACTTACTGGAAGTGAAGTGTTACAACAAGTGTAAAATTTATCATTCACTTTGGGGAAGACTCAATGACCTTCTAAAAAGAATAGAGCTGATGCTTCACCACTTGATTTTCTTTAGGGTCATCAAACCATATGAGTTCACCACAGGCACGACAATAGGTAGTTTTCTTTTAATACAAAATTTGCTACATTATATATATTTTATAAGATAATATGTGATGTATTTTTTCACATTTCGTATGTAGATTGGATCTTTGTCATTTCGTCCATGTATAATCTTAGGTTAGAAGTTGTAGCTATTGGCCTATTTATTACTGAAAACCAGAGAAGTTAGTTCAAGGCACTACTATAGGAGGTGAATGATGTGAAGTTTTAATTAAAGTTGCAGTGAAGAATGACACACCATTACTTAGGTCCTTTGGAAGATTTACAACAATAGGAGATGTAGTTGGTAGCAATATTGTTTGGTTTCATAATTTTGTAAGTATCATGTTGGGTAATTTTATAATTATAATTTACATTGCTTGATATTGTGTGTTACGTATTTTATATTGATGGATTATATTTATTATATATGATATTGTGAATTTAATACTTTTTCATTTAAAATTATTGTAGGTGCAATTCATAGATTGCAGTACCTGATGTGAAATGTTCTGATTCAAATATGATGAATGTTATGAATATTATTACAAATATGTAAACTATGTTGTGATGTTGGAGTTAGTTTAAACAATTGTGTTTTTAAATGTATGACTCTTGATTAATTTTTTGAGATTAATGTGAATGTGGATGAATGCATGATATAAGTGCTTTTCAGGTTTTTGTCGATGTATGTGGAGTAATTCGTTTTACTTGAGATGAATGCATGGTATTAATTCTTTCCATGTTTTTGTAGATGAATGTTTCATCTGTCACAAAAGATCTTTGATGATAGATTCATCGGTTACAAATGTTATATATACGAGTATATTCTTCCATTACTAAATATCTTGATGTGATTATTTTTTTACGTTACTAAAACATAGTAGTGACAGATTTAATCCCACAAAAAAGAATTAGCAACGTACCTCCCGTCAATATTTACAAATTTGTGACTTTTTTTTAACTTTTTAGTGATGATGTAAATCCATCGTAAAATCCCATATCCGTCACTGATTAAATTTTATGATACTTTATTTAGTGAAAAGAATATTTAGTAACGAAATTTCAAATCTTTGATGACGATAAAATTTGTTACAAAAAAGGTAATTTTTCTGGTTATGCTGTTCAAAATCTACCGACAGATGCGGATTGGATTGTTACCCAGTCACATGATTCGTTTGACGTGTCCATCAGATATTTGCTGTGACCAGTCGTCTCATGACATCTGGTCTCCCAAAAGTAGGAGTTTCCTGCAACACTTGCGTACGGTCTGCAGGAGCTTGCGAAATATGTCACACCAGGAATAAAGTTTTCGATGATATATGCCATGCTGCGACTCGTACGTTTTCGTCTTCGGAAAGTTTTTTTCGTTATGTAATTCCTTACGTTGCAAGGAATCGATCGAAGGTTGATTCTGTCGCAGGGTTTTAGTTTTCACATGAATGATCTCAAAAAGTAATCACAATATGCACCTGCAGGGAGAGGCGATAGAAACTTCGGACATGGAAAGAATTAGTAAATGTGCGTGGTTTGTTTGCACGGTACGTATATACGTACGTTCTAGCTTATTCTGCTGCCTTTTCCGAACAATTCATCGTTTGATACAAGTCATGCATGCAATATGGGACGTACTTTGTATAGACTTAGGTTTTGTTTATTTCCAACTTCGATTTTAATTTTAGATAAACTTACAATATCGTTATTATCACATAAATTTCATTATATAAATTTTTACCACTTTATTTACTATACAATATTCTAACTTTTTTTTGGTTTACCAACTTCCTCTATCAAACTCCCAAAGTTAACTGTAATTCTCTCCTAACAATGTCTATAATAATCATGATGCATTACGAGGAAGGTGTTCTTAATTCGTGAATATTATATGCATGACCTAAATTGCGATGGTGAAGATCGAGCACACCATTCTGTCACTAATTAGTGAGCTTGCCTAAAACCAGTTTTAATAAAGATTTAGGATTTAATATTTAATATTTATTGAACTAAATGTATAAAAATAGATGACAGAAAATGCGAAAATCATGAAAAAATATATGTACAAGTGTTGAGAGTGTTTGTGTATGTATAGAAAATTTACAAAAATTGAAATTTAACTGTTAGTGTAAACACGTTGGAAATTTAATTAATAGAATTGATGATAATTTGTATTAAATTGAGATATTTATTTAATATGTTAAATATTTTATAATAATAATTTTAAAAATTAAATAAATATTAATGAAAATTATTTTATTCATTATTTTAAATAAAAATTACTAATAAAATTTTATTCATTATTATTATTTTTGTAATATTAATTTTATCATAGAAATTTGTATTACTTTTAATATTTTATAGATATTCATTTACTATAAGTGCGTTGATCAGGCGAGTTAATTAGCAGTGATTTTCCATGATTTTGGACTCCTATCAGTAGGAAATGAAAAAGTGTAGATGCTTTTATACCACCAGAAAATACCAAAAATAAAATAAATTCTCGTTATTTTTTTTCATAATTAATTTTCATCAACGCAAACCCTCCGTAAATGTTTAAAAAAAATTGTTTTTACTGTAGTTAAAAACAGCCCCTGGGTATGTCGATGGTGGCAAATTCAGTTGCTTCATCCGTGATTGATATATATTTATATCCACGTAAAAAAAATAATTTCAATTTAATTTTAAGAAATTATATATCTTTATTTTTTATTATATATTTTCATTGTGTATACACATACTCAAGATGTCTTTATAAAAAGAAAATATATTACATATAGGAACAATAAATAAAAGAATTGAAAATTGTTGACAAATCTAACAACCTAAACATATTCATCTCATACTTCATTTACAACATCTCATATATACTTCATCTACTTTGATTTGTAATTTTATTATAATTTTTGTACATTAATCATCATGACTATTTACATTTTTACTTTCCAAATTGCATCTTTAATGTTGTGTTCGAACTTCTGTTTTGAGTGTCACTTTACGGAAGTCATTTATCATTTTCAAAAGAAAAAAAAAAAGGTCCAAACCAGGCATGGGAAAACAAGTGGCTTACAGCTAACACGTCGCTGACGCCTAAACGCACAGAAACGAGGAATGTTGCCGTGTTCGGTTTCCAGCAGTTGGACACCCGGAACTTGCAATCGGACCATTCAAACCACCAGATCATTTGCCATCAACGGTCACGATCGAGGGGCTGTCGGATGTTTGATTCGGTCAACGGGCGAGAGATAGGGGCGCGCGTTGCATATCGCCGGATAGTATATATCGAACGGCCTGATCACCAGCCTCTGATCAATTCGAACAAGAAGAAGAAGGGAAGGAGAGCAAACCCTGGTCTACCCTCTCCGGTCAAGTTGGCAGGTGAGAAGCAACACTCTCCCTCATCTCTTACATGTTGATCGATGGTACACTTGGGTTGAATGATCGATCGCTGATCGAAATATAACACTGATTTGGGAGAGCCTTGCATGCATCGATCGATCCTTTTTGGAATTGCCGACTCACAAAATCCATCATGTGTTTCCCGATTCCCCCTCTTCTTTAATTTATCGACTTCCTAGTGTGATGATCGACGACGACGATGATGATGAAGAACTGGGGCTTGCTTTCCTTTTCAATTCGCTCTCTCTTTTGTTTTAGTCATTTCACGACATATCAACTGCGAAATCCTGCTTGCTGCTACAACAGGGTGTCTATCTGTGTGTGCTAAGCTACCCCAGTCGAGGCCGATCGATGAATCATCAGTCGCTGCCGCCGCTGCTGCTTGGCGTTTGCATCCTCTTGTGTTCATCATCATCATCATCACCGTCCTTCTACATGCCCGTCGTATCCGCGGCAGGCAACAGCACCGCAGCCAGTGCCAGCAACAGCTCCGCCCCCCTTTTCATCGACTGTGGCGGTGGAACCGGCCAGCGCGCTGATGCCGACAATATTAAGTGGACGGGAGACGATGGCTCTGAGTTCGCACCCTCGTTTCCCAGAGACTCGACGGACGAGCCCACCAGTCAGACGAATGGGTTTGGCATCCCCTACACCACTGCGAGGTTCTTCTCCTCCAACTTCACCTACACCGTCCCTGTCACTCCTGGTCGCGTGTTCCTCCGCCTTCACTTCAACCCCGTCGACTACACCAACCACGCCAAGTCTCTTGCCAGGTTTTCTGTCACCGCTGCTCAGTTCACACTATTGAGAAATTTCAGCACCTCCCAGACCGCCCTGGCTCTTGGGTTGAATCGAATCGTTCGCGAGTACTCCATCGACGTGTCGTCATCTTTCCTGAACCTGACCTTCGCTCCGTCGCCAAACGTATCTAATTCTTATGCCTTCGTTAATGGCATCGAGATCGTACCCATCCCAGATATCTTTCCTTCTACGAAACCTGCACTCCTCCTTGGAACGGGTCAGCCGTATGATGTTGTCGATAATAAAGTAGCTCTTGAGAACATTTTCCGACTCAACGTTGGAGGCAGATACACTTCCGCTGCCGAGGATTCAGGGTTGTTCCGTGAATGGAAGGACGACGACAACAACATATTCGGAGCGGGGATCGGGGTGTCGTATGCCAAGGACAATAAGGTAACCATCACATACCCGAATCGCTTCAATCAGTCCATTGCGCCGGAACTTGTGTACGCCACCGCAAGATCGATGGGTCCAAACGATTCGATTAACTTGAAGTACAATCTCACTTGGTACTTCACCGTGGATCCGGGGTTCTTCTACCTAGTGAGACTCCATTTCTGTGAGATCCAGTATCCATTCACAAAGGACAATCAGAGGGTCTTTGACATATTCATCAACAACATGACAGCCGCCCAAGCATTTGATGTGATAGCTGCGAGCAAGGCTGATAATGGAGGCGACGGTGGCATTGGGGTTCCAGTGTTCAGGGACTTCGTTGTGAACTTCGTCGACGGAAGTAGTCAACGAGATATCTGGCTCGCTCTGCACCCAAACACAGCATCTCGATCACAATACCTTGATGCGATTTTAAA
>JAMKPZ010003269.1:0-44811 GCA_024699675.1 Amphibolis antarctica
TTTGTAATTTTTTAAACTTTTCATTTGTTTTAATATACTTTTGCTAAGTTGTATACATTATATATAGTTTAGTAATTTAAATTTGTTAATAGGTGATACATGGTTAAAAGTTCATATCTCATATTTAATTATTTTTTAATATTTATATATTATATTAATTTTTAATAAAATAAAAAATAATTAAAAATTAAACTCAATTACAACTAACACAAAACAACCGGGTCCAACACAAATAGTGTTCGATCTTAAAAAAAATTCATTTTTACCAGGAGGCGTGTCTAATTTTTGTTTTTTTTAATAAAAATTTCACTGGAAGCTGAAACATATTGACTATATGTGTTTTAGCCAACATTGACTATTCAAATTGGCGCTAGTTGAACTTATCAATCAAATACGTCTTCAATAAAAAAATAAAAAATAAAAAATAAAAAAATACGTCTTTATCTGTTTTGGTAAAAATAATACGTCTTTATCTGTTTTGATAAAAATAATATGTCTTGAATTGAAAAGTTAAGGTGTGTTTATTTGAATTTTCGAACAAAACTTCTAACTTTTAGAATGATATTATAGTAATATCTTGAAAGAATAGTACTTAAAAGAAGGAACAATAATTCAAGAGTTACGTTTGTTTGTTATAACAGTATTTTTGAAGAACTTTTTAAAAATTTCAATTTTACCATTAAAGATTAATTTTTTTATAAATATTACTAACAATATTTTAAGAATCTATTTTATTAAAAATATTTTTTAAAATAAATAAAAGTAAGTGTAAGTTTCAATTTTATAATGTTAAAAATATTTAAGTGTAAATGAATTACGTCAACAAATACAGATTAATCTTATAGGAATTTTTAATCGTTATAATGAAATACTTTTAATTTCAAAAATTATAATATATTGAATGAAATTACACTATTCTTAGATAAATACTCCTAATTCAATCATATATGAAAATTTATAACACCCCCAATGCATACTGATTGAATATTCCTTAAAGTCCAAAGGACAAACTCTCATGTATCATCGTTACTATATAAATTTTCATATATAAATTCTCAACTTTAATTCTAACTTCAATTTTAAAAAAATTATCTACCAAAGATAATTTATCACAAAAACTCTACCACGATATAATAGCACAAAAAAATTTAATTCTATCAAACTCTACTACAGTAAAATTTCAACTCTCATCTTAATAAAAAAAACTGCAAATATTCAGTTTTAATAAACGTGGTCGCGAGTATAATAAAAAAATAATAACGATACGTAGATAAACACTCGTCGTTCGTGGTGCGTCGGCGGTGAAAAATAATATTAAATAATAATAATTTTGAATTTTAATTTTTTTGACCTTAAAAAAGTAGAAAGTACGTGCGTGTGCACGGAAAAGTCAAAATTAGGTTAGACAAAGATTTTAACTTTAATTTTATATAAATTTATATATATTATTATTTTAATATAAATTTTTATATATAAATTCTCAATTCATCATTTATCATGTAACTTTAATATCATTCGTAAAGTTACTCTTAATTCTAATTTTTCACAATTGTTAAAGTTAAAATTGAAGTTACAAATTCGTTAACAAATGAAGCTCTTAAATTTTAGCAGATTATTATTATTATATAAAATCATCTGCATAAATTTTGATTTAATAAATTATTATGTAAAATTGCTTTTAAATTTATATTTTATAATTATTAAAATTAAAGTATCTTATTTTCAAACGAAACTTAAAATTATAAATATTTTTTGGTGTAAATCAAAAGTGATAATACTTTCTAGTGATATCTATAAAAAATTAACTCTATAGATATTTAATCTAACAATTGATAATATATAACTTCTCTATCTGTTTTCTTATTTCTAAATTAAAATATCAAAATTATTAAATTATTTTATTTTAACGAAAAGAGTAAAAATTTAAAAGAATAACTTAAATTTAGACACGAGGTTTTTACCTTTAGAAATATTGGAAAATGGAAATTTTGAAAACAAAATTTGAATTTTCAAGGTTTTGTGTATTCCGAAAAATGTGAAAAAATTTTAAATTCTTTCATTACTATAAATATAAATTTTTTCATCATTTCTCACCTATTAAATTGAAAAAATTCTTATAATTAACAAAAATTTCATCATGTCATACTCCTCTAACATCCATGTCTAACCATTATTAAACTCATGGCTACACAAAAAATGTGAAATTATATTTAAAAGGTTAAAATATAAAATATTTATACTTTTTAAATTAATTTTAAAAAAAATTTGCCTACACAAATATTCTTAAAAATTATTTTTTTTCTTTTTCATTTTTTAAAGACTCATTTGTATACGTTAGAAATATGAGTTACAGAAATTTAAGAAAAAAAAAGAAATATATTGTGAAAATTTTAGAAATTTATTTTTTTAAAAAAATATAATTTTTATTTATTTTAACATTTAAATATAATTTTACATTTTTCTTATAATTATGAGTTTAACAATTATCGAAAAAATTAGATAAAATTTTTGTTAATTGTAAAAAAAAATTCAGCTTAATAAATAAATTTTTTTAAAAAAATATTTATAGTAATAAAAAAAATTAATTTTTTTTAAAAATTTGTTGAATTATATAAATACCTAAAAATCTAAATACTTTTTTAAATTTTTCTTTGTCTAAGATTATCGACCTGTAAAATTTTTTATTAAATTTTGTTTCTCAAATTTGTTTTTGACTGACCTTAGTTGATTGAATCGATTTTGTATAAGTGGTAGCGGAGAATTGGAATTCAAAAACCAATTTTGCAGTGGAAGGAGTAGGGAAGGTAAGGGGCGGACGACGGGGCGGGCGACGGGCGACGGGCGGAGGGCGGAGGAGGCGCCGGCATCACGTCTCCCACCTCCACCTCCTCCGACGATCCACCGAGCAAGGGACAAGACTCCACCGCCTCTGACCTCTGACCTCTGACCTCTGACCTCGTCCCGTGTGATCCTTCCTCGGACCTTCTTGCACACCGTCGCACTCGATCAAGCAATCCGTATTCCTTGCCGCGTGTTGATCATTGACTGCCGCCGCTTCTGCTACTTGTGCTGCTACTGGTGGTGCTGGTGTCCCGTCCGGACCTCCTATTTATTGTTCTTGTGATGGTAGGTGGTCCTCAGCCAGAGCTGACCTAATGGGGACGTGCTTCTCCAGCGCCAGCCGTGTAAGCGGTTCCAATAGCAACAGCAACAACAACAACAATCATAATCATAATCACAATCACAATAACGACGCCGCCGCCGCAACCGTCCCTCCGGTCGGCGCCAAGAAGGCGTCGACCTCCGCCGCGCAGCAGGGAATCAAGGCCAATAATAATAACAACAAGGAGGACAGAAACGCCGAGGCGACCACCAGCGTCGCGTGCGGGAAGCAGAGGGAGAGGCCGCACCAGAGGAGGCCGTCTGGGGTCGTGCCCTACGGGAAGAGGACCGATTTCGGTTACTCCAGGGATTTCGGCGAGAGGTATACCATCGGGAAGCTTCTCGGGCACGGCCAGTTCGGGTACACTTTTGTTGCCACGGATAACGATGACGGCGACCGTGTCGCCGTCAAGAGGATTGAGAAGAATAAGGTATTTGGTGCTGTTTCCCTGTCGTCGTCGTGGTTCTTTTCGTTTGTAAATTTTCCGTCCCCTTACCTGGTGAATGGCTCCTTTTGTGCTCGTCGGATTGGATAAACGTAGAAACACAAATTCCTTCCTAATTCAATTTTTTCCGCGTGGAATGGAGTTGTCATTCCCCACTGATTCAAGATCTTCGGCGCAACGATTTGTCTGCCATGATGATTGTTCTTCAATATCTCCAAATAAGCCCAGTTTACCCTCTCACAACTACTGCCTCGATTTTTCTTGTTGGTCCTTTAGTTAATTCCATGTGTGCCGAGCAAGCCCCATGGGCTCAACTTTTGCTCAGACTTTGGGCATGCATGTGACTCGATGCTGGATAAGATCCATGAAAAATGATTGGAAGTAGCTTGTCGAATGCAAGCCTGTTATCTCATGTTGGGCCATGCTCTCGGCAGACTTTCCTTTGCATTAATTATAGAAGGTGGATGAATATGAATGTATGAGATTGATGGGGAACCACAGATTACGTTTACATATTCTACTGGATGCATTGAGTATTCTATTAGTTGTTAAGGTGCCCGTTAGGTAAGCTTGGGTGCCTGCACGCCCATTCAAGTGCCTTTTTAATTTCTCATCCATATATTATGGGGTCATTTTTCTTAGAGGTGCTTCTAGGAAAACATTCTTGGTGGTGTTTCTATATCTTTACATAAATACAAATGGGTTACAATTAGAGTATTCAGTTCGTGTCCTAATGTATATAACTAGTAATTGTATGGCCAACCCCTCAATGTGGTGTTAACAATTCACCATCAATTTTCAAATGCAATCACATCATGATATTATAAAGAAAACCTTTATCAAATGTTGCTTTTGAGTTAATCAATTTCTGGTTTTCCATAGCTACTAGAGTTGCCATTGTTGTGAATGAAACACTACATCTTTTACGTGTACCACTTAGATTTTCTTTCTTCTTTTCCTACTAATGCTGCAATGCTACAAATATTTTATCTTAACAGATGCTCTTTCCCATTGCTGTTGAGGATGTTAAGCGAGAGGTGAAAATATTGCAACAATTGACTGGACATGAAAATGTCGTTCAATTCTGCAATGCATTTGAAGATGATTCCTATGTGTACATAGTTATGGAGTAAGTCTTTTCTCAGATAATATTCTATTAGAAGGCATTTTAATATTTTAATTTTTTGCAACGTACAAATGTTTTTCTTCTCAATTATTGCAAACTTTTTTCAACTATGATTTAGCTAGAAATAGTGTTGCTGTAGTATTACAAGATCCATCTTATAGCATAATTAGGACAACTTGTTTTTATATTCTGATTTAAACTCATGAAAATTGGATATCTGTCTTTCTAATATATATTTTTCCCACAATGGTAAATACTTGATGCAATTTCCCAAATAGCTAATTTTATACAGAGCGTAGTTGACAATTTTGTAGTCCCAAGGAATATTCCGTGCTGCATTAATTTTGGTCCTTAACCTTTTTTTTTTGTTTCGGATAAGGCCTTATATTACTAGGTCAGTGATTCATGACTTTTGATATGATTTTTACATTTTAGCCTTCTCATCTTTCTACCAGGTTATGTGAAGGAGGCGAGTTACTAGATAGAATACTGGCCAAGTAAGTGTAAATCATATCTTACATTTTTTCATCAAGTGTTCTAGTCAATATATGGTCATAGAATTAACATTTATTTTATTATTTAGAAAGGACAGCCGCTATACAGAGAAAGATGCAGCTGTAATCGTGAGGCAGATGCTCAAAGTTGCAGCAGAGTGCCATTTGCATGGCTTAGTTCATCGAGATATGAAACCGGAGGTGAGACCAAACATTGTTACAAATCTGTTTGACAAATAAAAAGATTATAATTTGTTTCAATTCTTTCCAATCCTCTCCCTGTGCTTTCCTAATCTTTCAGAATTTTCTTTTCAAATCAAAGGAAGAAGATGCACCATTGAAAGCTACTGATTTTGGTCTCTCAGATTTTATAAGGCCAGGTTTGCATGAGATCACACTACTACCGTATGCACTTCTTACAGAAAAGGCTTGAGAAAGTCTAGCATGTATTGTGTCTGTAGACATGCATCTGTGTTTTTTTGATATATGTGTCTCGGTGTTTGTGCAGCATCTTTTTTTCTGGCACAAATTCTGCAAGCACAAAAGATTACAGTAGGCCTGTACGGATATTTTTATGTAATTAGTGAGACCTACATGACATTTCTTTTAAAATATCGATACACACACATGTGCATATATATATCAGTTATGAATTATGAGATTTTTATAAGATAATCAATAAAGAAACACTATGACTTATCAGTTATGACTTATTGGACCAAATGGCATTCCTGCTGAAGTGTGGAAGTGTACAAGTAAGGGTTAAGTGGTTAACCAAGTTTTTAATATAATTCTAAAAACTAAGGAAATGTCAAACAAATGGAGAAATAGTTCTTTAATATAAGAAGACAGATCAGCGAAATATTGTTGATCTGTCTTGGTTTTTGATTTTGTCAATACCAAAACCTCATGTATTACTGGATCAAGCAATCCATCATCTGGGATCAATGCTAGATCAATGACTCAATAGATCAAATGAACTTTTTGAGTTATAAGAAAACAAATCAGTTGATCTATCAAAAGGATCAGTTGATCCCTCGATAGGTTCTCTGCTAATGTCATCATTGCTTGTCAAATCCTCTACCAAAGGCTTCCTTGCCGATTGCTAAAAGCTTCATTGAAAGCTTTGCTAAGTCATAGAAAGCCATAACCCATTTAAGGTTTCGAGAAGGGGACGAATGAGGAAGGAGGAGGGAGGGTGATGAACATGAAAGTGGAAGAGAAAAAAAGGAAAATAAAAAAAAGAGAGAAAAAGAAAAATTGAATAAAGAGAGAAGTGAAAAAAGAGGAAAAAAATAAAGGAAAAAGACAAAAAGAGAGAGAAGAGAAAAATGAAAAAATATTATATAAAAAATTATATTTAAAAAATAATAGAAATATTATAAAATCAAAGAGAATTTTTGTAAATATTTTTTAAAATTATATTTTCTTATGAATAACATTCCTCTTTAATACATATCTTCTTTATTCTTACAAACTTTATTTTTTTATTTTTAATTAATTCATGTGAGATTTTGTTAAAATATATTAACTATATTATAGGAATAAAAATTATAATTTATTTTAAAATCGTATAATCCATAAATATTTTAATTATAAACATTATGGAATACATGTGACTATTATATCTATATTTAATTGACATTTTATGCATGATAATTATATAGAAAATTTATTGAGGTGTATTTATATGCCTATCATATCTTGTTTTATGTTATGTTTGAGTTTAAGTTGAAATTTAAAGTTTTTTAATCATTTTCACAAATGTATTGTGTTTCCACTAATTTGATCTTCAATCTTCGTTACATTTTCTTTTTTCAAAAGACTGATCTTTAATACGCTACTAATATTTGAAACCTTTTATTCAAGGTACCCATACTTCAAAGAATTTTCATTATCTAAGATTATAAACACTTGATAGTGCCTGTTCATAGATCTATTTGTCTTGTTAACAATTGTTAGTCATGATTAATCATCAATATTGAATGCCAGAAATTAGACAATCATGATTTAGACTGCCCAAATTCTTGAGGATCGGCTGGGGTGAACATGCTTGTCTTAGTAGACATGATTGCATGCATACATGTGCTTGTCCGTGGATCTTTTGGTTGCTAGATCTTGTGTTATATTTACTCATGGTGGATTGTGGTGCTTGATATGCACTTCATTTTATTTATTTAAAACCATCTGAAACTCTTCATCAGATAATGAAAACTTCCTGCATTAATATATTCCAGCTATTAAAATCAAATGCTTCAAATAACAATAAGCAAATACTGAAAATCAAATAAATTAGTCTATATTGTAGAATCTGGCACAGGTCAAAAGTTAATGTTTTTTTTTTTTTAACTGAAAAGTACATCTTTCTTGACTTCTATTTTGGCTATCTGTGTAATGCCTTTTACTCCCTAACATGAATGATTTATCAGTAAATGGTAATTCATTTTGGTACACAAACTGACATGTGATGATGTAGGCAAGAAGTTTCATGATATTGTTGGAAGTGCCTACTATGTTGCTCCAGAGGTGCTCAAACGCAGATCTGGACCTGAGTCAGATGTGTGGAGTATTGGGGTGATAACCTATATTTTGCTTTGTGGAAGGCGGCCCTTTTGGGATAAAACTGAAGATGGTGTATTCAAGGAGGTAGGTTGTGTTTCTTTTTTCCTTTTTATCAGCTCTTCTGTGCTAGATATAGTTCATCATGCTAATCGTTTTTTATGTTGATAATATTTTTACTTGAATTTGAACTGGACTTCTTTCCTTACAAACCCTAGAGGACTTAGAGAGACTAGCTATGCTATTTGTTAGTCTACCAACTATGCCTGTCATGTCAATTGCTAAATAATACTCTGTATGCATGGACTACCAGATAATGCTGACATAAAGTAGGTCCCACTCTCTTGTTACTTAAATCACGTTCATGATGTTATTTTCAGGTCTTAAAGAATAAGCCTGATTTTAAGCGGAAGCCCTGGCCTCATATCAGCTCTGGTGCAAAAGATTTTGTCAAGAAGTTATTGGTCAAGGAACCTCGTGCAAGATTAACAGCTGCTCAGGCCCTATGTATGTATCTCAAATTTGCAAAGAATGCTATAGTTTCTTTATATGATAACACATTGGTTTAAACTTCAGAAATTTAATTTAGGCTTGATAACTTATCAGTGTGAATCTGTATTTTATTAAATATATGTATGGCCTGTCATGTTGAATTGGCTTCTTATCAGATTTCTTGAGTTCTTCCATGAACATCTAATGAGTGTTTCTGTTCATTTATCAGCTAGTGAACGTGCTTAATTGTTTCTAATACATTGTGCATCTCTCTATCTTTTCAGCACATCCATGGGTTAGAGAGGGAGGAGATGCATCGGAAATTCCTTTAGATATATCTGTTCTATCTAACATGCGCCAATTTGTGAAATACAGCCGTATGAAGCAGCTTGCACTTAGGGTAATTATTTATTCTGGTTGATCTTTGTCAATTGATGGATTTTTGCATTATTGTATTATTTCTAGTGATTAAATTTTTTAGGCATTAGCAAGTACACTTAACAAAGATGAGCTTGCTGATCTTCAAGATCAGTTTGATGCAATTGATGTGGATAAAAATGGAGCCATTAGTCTGGAAGAAATGAGACAAGTATGTTTCTTACTCTTTAATTCCATCGTCACTTTCTGGTTGCATATTCCTGATTCTTTTATTTATAATTCCTAATCAGTTGCAATAATGCCCATTTTACTAGAAAATAGGAGATAAATTTGGAAAAATATGTTATTTATCTCTTCTTTTATCTATTCCCCATGTTACAAAACCATGCAGGAATTTTAGTCACCTTGTTCAAGGATATATGCCTCTACAACTTTTTGGCACCCAATATCATCACCGTTGAAGGTAGAGGGTTCCAAAAAGTTGTAGAGGATTTAATAATCTTTCATTTATCTTTTTCTACATTTTAAATTGGAAAGATAATAGTCTTCATGGCGAAAGATTGTAAAAACAGGTTCTATAATGTGAAAACATAAGATTTTGCATAATATTTGATCATTAGTTTTGAGTTGCTCATACTTCATACTGACAATCTTTCCTAAATGTAGGCCCTTGCCAAGGATATTCCATGGAGATTAAGGGAACCACGTGTACCTGAGATTCTTCAAGCAGTATGATTCTCTGTTTCTCTTTGTCCTTTTACTTCTAGCCTTATACTTAGAACTTGTGCCTATCATATGATAATGTATGCATGATGAGATTTTCATAGGATATTTATAAACAAATATAATATAGTTGTGATAATTAGGTATCCACTTAACCACTTATGTATAGCCCTCATATATGTATCCCATGTAATACTCTTGTTGAGGTTAATGAAAGAGAATACCATTTTCTGTAACATGGTACCAAAGCTTCGAGTTAAGGTTCCTTCTTCCTCCTCATTGGCAGACTTCATCCTCAAGCTCATTGGTGGACTTCCTTCATTAAGTTTAGGGCTTCCATGGTTATACAGGTCTCTCTCTCTATCTCTCTCTCTTCTTCTCCCATGTCCACCACTAGTGCATTGACAGGCGGGTGTGCCATAGCCATAAGTGCGAATGACGCGACACTAGGTGATACATAGTCGCGGATGACTACACTTTGCAGAGACGACTGCTAAATCCCGTCCTTCCCTTCGTTCTGGCTTGGAGAGCAAGTTGTGTCTAAGTACAATGGCGTTCAAGCGTGCACAGAAGTTAGTGGTGGTTTGTGGTCATTCATTGACAGCGATGGATTGGACTTAGCCATCTATACATTGATTACTGGTGTATGACTTTTTTTCCCTTGTTCGCTGATGGCACAGAAGGACTCTGCCATACGTCAGCTTGTTGGAACAATGGTGAAACTTAATGATAGAAATTACCTCATGTGGTCTAACAGTTTTTTCACTTTTGTGGCTACACAAAGGAAAAGTCAACACTTGCTTCATCCTCCACCAGATATTAAAGATGCAATCTATGAAAATTGGTTTGCGGATGACTCAGTTGTGGTCACTTGGTTGAAAAATAGTATAGAGCCGAACATTGTTAGGAGTGTTATGATGCTACGTCCTACTAAGATAATATGGGATACTTTAAGGTAGATGTATGTTGAAGAAAAGAATATTTTACATGTATCACATTGCACATAACAGATCAATCTGTTCAAGAATACTTTAGACATATACACCCATTGTTTAAGGAGTTGGATGCTTACTAACCTCCTGCTATTGATTCTACTATCTTGTGCCAATACAAGAATGATTTACAAGTTGCAGCTTTCTTAAGTTGCAGCTTTCTTGTTTGGTCTACCCTCTAATTTAGCCTCTCAGGTCCGTTGACAACCATTAGGTGGTGACATTATTCCTGATTTGGGAACCACCTTTGCTTGTGTCCTCTGAGTGTCCAAGGTTGGTACACCTAGCACTCAAGAAACCTCGACATTATCTGTAAAGGGTCAGACGGACAAAAAGGGTGGTCGTTTTGATCTTGGAACAGGGAGGCGTAGAGTTGCTTGCACTCATTGTGGGAAGACATCATAAATCAGACAAATGTGGAGAAGTTTGGCAAACCTGTTTGGGCATGTTCTGCTATTGAGTTGACTGTCTTTACTGGTGGAACATCTTCTTCAGCATCATCCTCTTCAACTGTGACTATTTCAGGCAAACTACGAGAGGTTTATGCAACTATAGGCTTCTAACTCTTTTGCCACGGTTGTGTTGGCTTCCATCTCAAGTATGGGAAAGACTATGGTAGCTAGGGGAGATAGTTCTTGGATGGTTGACTCAGGTGCATCACAACACATGATCGGTTCTACCATTTTCTTTTGCCTTCTACAACTTTCCAACCTTCATTGTGTTACTATTGCTGATGATCACTCTTGTCAAATCTCTGGTAGAGGGACTATTCATGTCACCTTCAAAATTCGACTTGAGCATACACTTTATGTTCGTGAGCTTTCAGTAAATCTACTATCCATTAGTGTTATTACTGTTTCCCTTTCACTGTACCTTTCAAGATCTACAGATGAGGGCGACAATTGGTTTGGGCCATAAGAGAAGCATTGGAACGTATGTCCTGGTTCGTGATACACCTTTACGTGGTCTAGCAGTTCTATTATCATCTACAATTGAGTCTTTTCTTTTGTGGCACTATCATCTTGACCATCCATCTATTCAGAAACTTAGGCAAGCCATATTGTGGGTGTCTATTCCTAATTTTAAGTGTGGGTCGTGTCAACTAGGGAAACATAGTAGGTTTACTTTTTCTCTTGTTCAACTTGCTTGTAGTCGCTCCATGTTTAATCTTGTTCATTGCAACATTTAGGGACCAAGTCGTGTCTCTTCTATCAATGGTTATCAGTATTATATTGTATTTGCTGATGATTATTCCAAAGTTTGTTAGGTGTACCTCTTGAAGGATAGTCAAAATATTTTGACTATTGTCAAAAACTTTTTTATTGAAATCAAGACTCAATTTTCTATTCTCCTAAATATCTGCATACTAATAATGCTTTGGAATTTATTAGGACTTCTTTTCAAAACTTTTATGCCTCTCAGGGAATCATTCATCAAACCACTTGTCCTCACACCTCTCAACAAAATGGAGTTGCTAAGAGAAAACATCGTCATCTTTTGGACATCACTAAGACTCTTCTAATTCAGATGCACGTTCCAAAATATTTGTGGCCTAATGCAGTTCTTACTGCTACCTATCTTGTAAATCGGATGTCTTCTACTCCTCTTGGTGGAGAAGTTCCCATTCATCGCCTTTTTCCTAATCAAGAATTGTTCTCGTTAACTCCTCATATGTTTAGGTGTGTAGCATATGTTTAGGATTATAGGCCTAGGATGGACAAACTTGATGCTTGGGCTCTCAAGTGTGTGTTTGTAGGTTATCCCAGAACTTAAAAAGGGTATAAATGTTATCATCCTCCAACCAAACGGTACTACACTTCAACTTATGTCACATTCTTTAAGGATCAAGCTTATTTCTTCGAGTCTTCTACCACCTCTGACTCTTCAACTAACATCCCCAACACTATTTCTACTTGTGCTGATTTCTTTGGTATAGATCAAGGGGGTAACTTTAATGCAGGTGGTGTTGACGATAGAGGTCTTGTTAGTGATGACAATAATACTCTTGGTGAGAGCTTAGATGGAGATAATAATCAGGTCTCTGCTTGGCCCTTGCAAGTGTATCATCGGCAACGACATCCTCTAGTGACGTCTCAGGCTCCATCAGTCGACTCCCTTGATGCAGATCATTTCACACCACTTGAGACAATTGAATAACTTCCCACATCTACTACTAGCACTAACGACCTACTTATAACTCTTCGGAAAGGTACAAGAACTTGCACCCAATATCGCATTGCTCATTTTGTATCCTATGATCATTTAAGCCCTTCTTGTCGTACTTTTGCTTTAGTTGTGTCGTCTGAGTCTATTCCAAGAACATATCAAAAGGCTTTACAGCTACCATATTGGAAGGAAGCTGTGGATGTTGAGATGGATACTTTGCAATCATGTAGTACGTGGGAGTTAGTCTCCTGTCCTGCAGATTCTAATGTAGTTTCCTAAAAATGGGTGTTCGCAGTTAAATACAAACCAGATGGCTCAGTTGATAGATATAAAGCTCGTTTGGTTGCTAGGGATTTCACTCAAGAGTATGAGATTGACTATGAAGAGACATTCTCTCTTGTGGCTCGTCTCAACTATATCTAGGTGTTGCTCTGTCTTGCCATCAATCAACAATGGCAATTGCATCAACTTGACGTGAAGAATGTTTTTCTCTATAGAGATCTATCAGAAGAGGTTTACATAGATCAACCACCAGGCTATGTAGTTTAGGGGGAGCAGCGGGTTTGTAAGCTAAAGAAGACCATCTACAATCTAAAGCAGAGTCCATGGGCATAATTTGACAAATTTAGTCAAGTCATGTTTCAAACAGTGTGTAGTGGATTACTCCATTTTCATATGACAGTCCACTCGAGGTTTTATGATTTTAGTCGTGCATGTCGATGATATTCTTCTTACAAAGACTGATACTGAGGGCCTAGCTATCACCAAGGAGCATCTTGTCAAAGTGTTTCAAACTAAAGACCTTGGTCAACCAAGGTATTTCCTTGGGGTTGAGTTTGCCTACTCTAAGGATCAACTAGTTTTGACTCAATGCAAATATGTGTTAGATCTTTTGGTGGAAACAAGCTACCTAGGTTGCAAACCTGAAGATACACCTATTGAGCAACAACCACCTTTTTAGGATGAGACATCTAAGATGTTAGTCGATCCTACTCAATATCGAAGGCTTGTTAGGAAGCTCATCTATCTTACCATCACCAAACTTGGCATTACATACTCTGTGGGACTGTTAAGCCAGTTCATGCTCAAGCCCAGACAAGTACATTGGGTGGGTGCTTAGAGAGTCCTTGCTTATATCAAAGGTACTCCTAACAAGGGTCTTCTATATCAGGCTAATGGGCACTTGAGAGTTGAACCCTTCTTTGATTTAGGATTTGCAAGAGACAAGAGAGACAGGAAGTCTACTTTGGGCTATCTCACGTATGTTAGGGGAAACCTTATCACTTGCAAAGCAAGAAGCAAAATATTGTTTTTGTATCTAGTGTTGAAGTTGAGTGTCAATCTATAAAGGAGATTGGTTGTGAGATGGTGTGGCTTAAATCCTTAACTAAAGGAGTTTGGAGTGATTGTTCGAGAACCTATGCCTATGTATTGTGACAATCAAGTTGCTATTTATATTACTAAAAATGAGACATTCCATGAGCATACTAAGCACATAAAGATTAATTGTCACTTCATCTATGATCTGGTAGCCAAAGGAATTATTTATACACCATATACCCCTTCTTCAGAAGAGCTCGTTGACATTCTTACTAAGGTATTGAGTCATAATTGTTTAATTATACTTTTTATCATGTTCATATTTATCAACTACGTGTGCATATTTATTAGCTTGTTGACATTTCAACTACAAATACAAATGTGCATATATGTCAAATAGGAAAATTTAAAATCATATTCGAAAATTTTCAGATATAGATTTTTTTTGAATATTTTCAAATATCAAATATAAATAATATAAATAGAGTATAATACGAAGTATTTATCAAATAAATTTGAGATCAAGAATGTTTTAAAATGAACTAACATCAAGGTTATATATTTTATTTATATTTGTTTTCAATTTTTAAATACTTGTATGATAAGTACATGTTAGCATGTTATTATTTTATTTTTTGTTTGAAAATAGATAAGTATGAACAAAATTTAATTAAATACGTGTTTATATAAATAAAAATATTTCAATAATTATAAATATAATATTAAAATAATTATATAGCTTAATTAATATATTTATTTTTATGATTATAATATTTTTATGTATAATAATAACATGATATATATTTTTGATGTATTTGTTGGACTTGAATGTATCGAGAACTCACTCTCTGTAAGTTTTGATAATATCAAACAACTTTAGTATTAAGGGAATGAAGATTCAAAATAATAAAGTCATGAAGGAATAAAGGAATGAATGAAGGAACTACACATGAAGTCATAAAGCAAAGAAATTTTAAGACTCAAAGATGAAGACAATGAGAACAATAGAGACAAGTCAAGAGCAAAAATATATACTCAAAAAGGCTTAGACACTAGTCTAAATCTCTCACTTAAATACTAAGTCTATACATATTAAAATATTCACAGACCAAAAATGGTGTAACGAAATTCAGAAACATTACAATGTTCTACACTAGATTACTTAGAAAGTACTGTCTAAAATCGGTATAACAATTTACTATTCCTGTGACTAGATCACATGACTTGAACTTCTTGAAAAATCATTATAATGATTTCACAAAAACGTTATAACGATTTTTGATTTTGATCCAACACTTAGGAAAGTTTTTGAAAAATTATTCCATTAGAAACATATCCCATAAATTAAGATATCTAGGATAATCGGTATAACAATTTGCTAAAAATGTTATAACAATTTTTGAATCAGCCAACACTTAGGAAAGTTTTTAAAATACTTAGTTGTTTAATGAAATTTTGGATGATCTAAAATCCAAAATTAGGCACTTAGGTAAATTGTTATAACGATCGGAGAATCAGTATAACGAATTGACATTCAGAACATGGATCATTACAATGATCTATCTAAAATATAGCATATTTAGTAAAATCAGTATAACGATTTGAAAAAACATTATAACGATTTTGCCTAGATCACTAGCCATTGGTCTCACCTTAATTCTATAAATAGGAGACCATTTCACCATTTTTTTAAAATCCCCTTTGCAAAACCCTTTACATCTCCTGTACACAACTTGTGCACTCATTCTCCACGGCTTTTGCTCTCACATACGGATTTACTTCGAAGGCCATTTTGATCTGGAGGAAGATCTTGAAGGTACCAAAGCTCAAAGCTCTTCTTAACACATCCTTCAAGGTAATTTCGCTCTTGTTTCGATCGTAAGGGATTGAGTTTCTTTTCTTGGTTGGTTTGGATGTGTGTTTTATCAAAAGCACACATGGGTTGCTTCGTGTTGGAGTGGTTGGTTGGAGAGTTCTAGCAACTCTTGTTGATTAGAGAGTTCAACCTAAAACTCTTGGTTTTGTGTTGGTCGGAGGATTTGACCTGAAATCCTTGATCAGTTGGAGAGTTCTATTACAAACTCTTGTTAATTGGAGAGTTCAACCTAAAACTCTTAGTTTTGTGTTGGTTAGAGGATTCAATTTGAAATCCTTGATTGGTTGGAGGATTTGACCTAAAATTCTTGATTGATTGAGTTGTTTAACTATAAACACCTGTGTTGGTTGGTTGAAGGATTTAACCTAAAATCCTTGGTGAGCTGAGGTGTTCAACTATAAACATCTAAGGTTGGTTGGAGGGTGCGACCTTATTAAACCCTTGTCATAGTTCGTTGGGTGTGTGACTAAAAACACTCGTTTGTATTAACTTTTGATAGTGATTAGATTAAGCTCAAGCATGCTTGAGGTAGACATAGCCAGTTGGTAAACTACCTAAAAATCTCTGTATATTTTATTTCTGCTACATTTGGTTTTGAAATTCGTATTTAGTTTTGTCTCGCATTATTGCTTTCATATTTCGTTGGAAATTCGCATAAAAGTTGAAGATTTTTAAAAACTACTTTTCACCTCCCCCCCCTTTCTCCCTCTAGTGGCTGGAATCGATCCTAGCAGAATGTGTTGCCGATATAATAGTCAAAGGAGCAAATTCTTATATAGTGACATCTGAAGTACATTGCTTCAAGGAAGGATAGTGCTTGTCCACATTAGAACTCAAACAGAGTTGAAGGGCATGGTTCAAGAAGTTCAATGGAGTTGTCACTAATGGTGGTTTTTGTAGATATGCTATCAAGCAATTTGTATTTTACAGGAAGACAAGTGGTGAATGTGTAAGTCTTACTATATATGTTAATGTCGTCCTACTTATAGGCAATGATAACATAGCAACATCAGATATAAAGGAGTCTCTTAGGATGTAACTTTTTTTTTTAGGATGTAAACTTAAGAGACACCTATTGAGTTTAATCCTTCCTTGTAGGATACATCTTCAAAGTCTAAAGATCTTGGAAGATATAAATGGATGGTGTGGAAATTGATTTACTTGACAATTACAAAACTAGACATTGTATTTGTCGTCAATCTTTTCAGACAGTTCATGCAAGAACTCAAGGTTGTATGATATATGGGAAACATGACCACTTGCAAGTTGAAGCATGCTCCAAGTCCAAGTATGTAGGTGATAGTGGCAATAGGAAATCCACTTCTAGGTTTTACACCTATGTTGAGGATAACCTAGGCACCTAGCGTAGCAAAAAGCAAAAAATTTTCACTAGCTCTAATGTTAATGTTAAGTATAGTTCTATAGCTTAGACCATATGTGAGATGGTATGGTTGAGGTCACTTCTACTTGAGCTTGGGTTTGTAGTTCAGATTCTTGTGACTACACATTTTGACAACTTTTATTGGTTATGTTCACATGTGTTTTAATGGATAAATGGATATCCATTTATCTTGAGTGTCTAGTCTATTCTATATGTATGTAACTTTGTTTAGTGGAGAGAGATTATGACTCAATTTTCCTATTTTGCTAAGACAAATGCCATGGTGTTGTGATCAGTTGCCTTAACTTCAAGCTTAGCATATATGTTGTAAAGCAATCAATTGTTTTTGTAAACTGCATGACATGGTTGGGTGCCTTGAGATTGACTAGATCTCCAAATATATGCTTTGACAAATGACTGTAGCCCACCTAGAATTCACTAAAAGTCAAGGATGATCACCCAAACCAGCTCCAAATCATCTATGTTAGGGTGAGCTTTGGAGTTGAACTAGAAGGTTTTGTCAAATATGTCCAACCATCAATGACTAACATGGTTGGGGAATGGGAAGGATTTAGATTGACTTTAGGGAATAGGCATTGGATCTCCCCAACATTGCTGATTAAAAAGATTGGAAAAGAATTGTGACCATTCCTTCATTGGAAGTTTAGGTGGTTTTTAGGGCTTGTTTGTGCCAAGGAAATCAAAAAAAAGAAAAAATATGTTGTCAAAAGCAAACCAATGGGAAATAAGTTCATAAGATTTTATATGTTGTTCATATCCAACAAGGTATTTGTACATGTAGGAAAAGTAAAGTATTTTGCTTTAAAATTCTAATTTAATGTATAGGAAAAGTAAACAAGCTATTTAAAGCTTGTGGTGGAAGCAAAAGAATTTGCTTTTTGGTGGAAAATAGACACCAATATCATGATTTTGAGTCTTCCTTTTTGATCAAAAGGAAAATATTTTTATTTCCATTGACATTCCTTGATTCATAGGGGAAGGAGAGAAGGTAGGAAAGTAAAGGTAAAAATATGAGGAATGAGTGGAAGCAACAAAATATTGGGGTAGTGGTGAAGTAGCTTGAGAATAAGAAAGATTATGGGAAAAGTAAGGCGTGTATTTGATATAAATGAGGGAGTAAAACAAATAAAATAAGGTGAAAGAAGGTTTCAAGTTTTTTTTCCTGTGTTCAGACTTATGAAGTGCAATGTATTGCTGATAACTTGTTGTGGCACTCAGAACAATCCTTGGAATCGGTAACACCCACCACACATATAGAAATGTTGGCAAAAATATAATTCCATTAAACATCAATCTACATGTTTGATAATGTAATTAGCACTATTAACTACTAATCATTCAATTATAATTTAACTTCTCCAAATTAAATGCAAAAATTGACATCTTTTCTTATTTAAAATCATCTAAATAATAAATGAAAGGAAAAAACAAAAATCGGAATGTTACAATTGGCGGATCAAGCATCTATGTCACAGAAACTGTAGTCAATTTTGCAAAAACAACTTATTTTTCTACTGCTAATATGATGTGTTCATCATTTTTTCCCATTACTAATTGCTCAAGGTTCAATATGTTTCCATACTAATTCTCAATTTTTGGGCATGGGATATTACTTATAGTAGTTTCATACATATTTTAATGGTAAAAGGGTCACTTTTACTCGTTTGATGTTTGTAAATTTACAGTTTTTAAATCAACATTTAAAAATTAGAACAGATTTCCGTATCTTATTTTTGCCACATATTTTTATCAATGTTTCTTTGTTATCCTCATAATACTTCCCACTCTCACAAAGGATCAAACTTCTCACAAAATCTTTGGCAGTAAAAAGTTCCAACAAAATCTAGCATTCTCCATTGAAACAATTAATGTTATCAATAAATCAGCACCATTGCATGCATTATGAAATATATTAATTTTCTCGATTTGTAGCATTGTGAAACCATGTAGTTTATCACATTTTTTAGTCTTTTAATTGAAGGATAGATCATGTGTTTCATCATGTACAACATTTTGGTTTTGCCCATTTGTTCTGTATTTCCTGTAGTCTCACCTGCATGCAGACTAGTATACAGAAAGAGTTGCGGACCGAAGAACACGTTTTGGAAGTCTGATCAATACAAGTGATAATAAAAAAAGTCATTTGAGCTTGAAATCTTCCTTAGAATTGACAAAATTCCATCATCCATATCTTGGTTGTGCTTAATTTTTACAAATTACGTACCCTTTGTTGCTTTGCTTTTTCTAAAGCTTCATAATTTGGGTATATCCTGGGACAAAATTGAGAGTTGTGACATTGAAAACTGGCCCTTTTCGAGCAGATTGACATCAATACAGATGGGTACGTCGACTTTTCCGAATTTGTTGCAGCGACATTGCATGTGCATCAGATGGAGTGTGATCCTGATAAGTGGGATGTGCGCTCTCAAGCAGCCTTTGAGAAGTTCGATTTTGATAGAGACGGATATATTACACCCGACGAACTCAGATTGGTAATTTCACAATCTATGCTTCGAATTTTACTTCCAATATTTTACCTAAAAGGCATACAGTTTTGCCGTTCACAATGTCATCCTTTCTGCCTTGTATCCTGCCTCTGCAATGTTCACAGAACATGCACATCTCTCATCAGGTCTCGTTTGAGGTCTGCAAAAACAAGAATGCATCTGTCACGAATTTATAATGGTTTCCTCATGTACTGTTTTGCAGCACACCGGGCTGAAAGGCTCCATTGAACCACTGCTGGAGGAAGCTGACCTTGACAACGATGGCAAGATAAGCTTATACGAATTCCGAAAGCTTCTTCGAACGGCAAGCATGAACCAACCCAGTCCATCTGCTGCGCATCGCCCTACACACAAGTTCTAGACCACCATGATCCCTTCGAAAGGTTAAGATTGGATACTTGAGCTAGAAAGTTTTCCGCTGCATCATCGTTGTCGTCATCTTCTTCTTCTACAGCCTCCAATGTTCAAACTCTGAGCATCAGGTCTTCTCCATCCAATGAATTTTGACGTGTGCCTTTCATCCAATCCAGCTGCAGCCTCTCCGGAGATTTCCATGTTAGTTGTCCAATAATGAGATTTCCGGCGAAGATGAGAGAATTCAATGCGGCCTGCACATCCCCGCCCCATGTGTTTGGTATGGGCTTCCATCTTTCCCTCTGATCACCAAGCATGTAAGATATAGATGTGTTAATACAAATTGGGCGTTTGCAAATTCTCTCTCCACGAATCTTTGATCTGTATTGGTTTTTACCCTTTTCTCTCCGTTCATATTCCTAAGCCCTCCCCTCTGTGTTGTGTGTTGGATATCAGATGTTTGCATCCACACTTTGGTTTGTACTGTAATTGTAAATGTGCACGGCTAAACATTTACACTGGTTTTGCTTGTGTCTATGGTTCCTTGACTTTGATTCGATGACCTATTTTCTATTACGCTGTTGAACTTGAAAATGTAAATATAAAATAGATTGAGTTTAATTGTATTGATTTAGATTGTGTTTGTTTACGTCTGTTCTTAGCAGGTTAAAATTGTTTGAAGAGCAGTGTAAATAAACATAATTTTTTCGTCACTGTAGTTGCTCCTGAAATGAGGCACAATTGCTCTAAGTTGGGTGTATTTTTCTCCACCTTAAGGAACGGATAGGGTTTCCATCAAACACTCATTTTTTCTTGGCAACACTCGTTAGACTATAGGTAAGTAGGGTCAACAACAAATGTATCATTTACTTCAAAAGAAAGTCACAAAAGGATGTTGTTGATGTGCAAGAGTTACATATGATGTTAGTTTGTTCCAATCCTTTCAAGTTGGTGGAGATCCCAATGTAGAACCTGAACGTTGTTGTTTGACAATACTTGAAAATGATATTATTTCAAGGAATGATCCATTAGCATTATGGAAGTTTGAGAATTCTATGTGAAGAAAAACATTTCTAATGTCGAAGAGGAAGCATCAAATAGCAATATACTTGAAAAATTTTGATAGTGTTAGAGATTGATAGTATTAGACGAGATTGATTGTTGTAAACTTTTGAGGAATTTTTTCCTTATTTTGTTGTAATGTACTTTCTATTTTATTGTTCTGACATTAGCTTATTTTTATTGTGTTGCACTTTCTATTTTGTAGTTCTAATGCGTAACATATAACTTATTTTTGTTTGGGAAATATGATGCACTTTCTCACATTGGGCTCGATTATGGAATGGAACGATGCTGCGAGAGAATATTTAATTGAATGTATGACACTGCTATAAAATGTGAGAATATTTAAATAAATAAGTTTTATAATAAATAAATATTTATTTAAATATAAAATCATAAAATTATAAGTTTGTAAATATTTTTATGGATTTTGAAAAATATTTTTAATAAAACAAACTCTTCAAATATTGTAAAAGATTCTTTAAAGGTAAAAGTTACTGCTCTAACAAATTAAAAAACATAATTCTTGAATTATTTTTTTTTAAAACGTAAGTACAATACCATTCTAAAAGTTAAAAATTGTATTTCGAAATGGAAACATACATTTAATCTGATATGATTAAATGATCTGATGACCTACTTGGCATGCTTTTTCTTTCAACTCGCCAGATCACCGTGACAACACGATTCAGCAAGAGCATGTGTAACACTAAAAGTTCCATTTGAGCTATGTTGTGCTGACACAGCCCAGATTTTTCGCAACCCAACGCTACCCGTGTTAGGCCGTGGCATGCTTAAGGCAGATTATATATATATATATATATATATATATATTACACATTTAAATGATTTACACAATATTCAACATAACATACATGTGAAATAACAAATTCTGATTCATGCGTCATCAGTCCTTTTTCTCCCAAAGAAGACATGCGTTTTGATTCTTTTTGCTTTTTTAATGATCTTCAGGCTGATAACAGCAACAGTAAACTCAGCAGAATCTAGAATTGATAGATTGGCTATCATGTAAAAGAATGGTTCCATTTATATTACTAGATAACTAATTACTGTTTTCAGCATATGCAGAGAAAACTGAAGAAAAAAACAGACAAAAGTATGCCCTGCGGCCTACCTTGCAAAAGTGTCATTTGTGGGCAGCTTTATTTTTCCTCATTTGACAATGAAATTCATATTCCTGTCAATTTCAAAACACCTGGCTTGCATGATTTTCCCTGATGTCATTTGTGCAGATGCCTGTCCAAATGTGAAAGACACCTACCTGCTGCTTCAAGGTTTGGTTACTGAACTTGGTGCAACATTATAATGCTATCAAATTGTACAAGTCCTCTTACACACAACCACCTTTTCTCTCAAGGAAATCTTGCTTTTACTGGTACTAGCATTGAAGTGCAAGATCCCAACATGGAGTCAGTAAAGTTTAGACACTGGTCACAGACATCATGGTTCACCTGTGCCGCTGAATGTGGAAATTTTATGGACGGCATGTTGATTTTCCATAGGAACAACACCAGATTTTCTTTTTTCTTTTTTTTTTGAGAAGTGTGTTGGGCCCTATTCATTGTTATCTGAATAGGTTCTGGGGTTTTTATCCTAATTTCTTCTGCCATAATGATGCATGAATAATGTTTCTTAATAATGGTGGCCACAGCAGAACATCAGGATCCTCAAGCCATCAGTAACCTCCTCCGGCAGTGATGTATTTGTGTCAAAAGAGAATAATAACAATGGTTACGGTAACTCACCTGCTTATTTATGATGAGTAATGGGTGATTTGGTACCATTTCACTGTTGATCATGATTTCTTCTCTACCTCTGTTCTTGTCATTACCATATATGATGTCTACACATGGTAAGCTAATAAATAACAAGCACAGATGAATCTGACAGTTCAACAACGGAAAACTAAAAAACTACCAACCAAAAGCAATGTTGTTGGGAAAATGAATTGACAGTTGTACATACTCTGCTGATGGTCTATTTCTCAAGATATGGTACCTTTCAGACTGAGGAAAACTGAAGCTTTATCACCCACTTCCGTGTTGAAGCCGGATTACGAAACACCCCTATTGGAGGAGGATGCAGAAATTTGTGAATTACCGGGTGAAGATGCCCAATAAAAAAAATTAATTAATTAATTACCGGGACGAAGAGCATCCACATTCTCCTGCAGAAATGGAAGAATACCCAGCTAAAAAGGAATGAATCCGTTGACGAATGACACTTTGCCATGTTCACAAACTCATTGGAGGGCATAAAACCCTAACATTTCTTCTTCAATGTGATGTGTTTGGCCAGCTATAATTAGACAATGAAGAGGCTTTCCAAAGTCTACATGGAGTAACTCCATCATTGTTCCCGCAACCACCATCTGATCTTCGCTTCCAAGCCGTGCAACACCAACACACCTGGACTCTTCGGTATAAGCTGCAACACACGGCTCTCATGGGAATGACATGGAAATAAATGGACAAATATAAAACAATTTAGCAAGAACCAAAAAAAGAAAGCAAAACACATCCTAATTACATTACAAGGATTACGTTCTTATCAAAACTAACATGACTTCATCCTTCATGTCATTATAATAGAAACAGAGAACCGAACTGTTTACATGAGTGTCTCTCATATATTGAAAATATACGTTTAGATATGCATCTTTTAATATTTAAGACTTCTCAAAAATTAACAATTGTGTATGCCTTACACTTTTTCAAAAGAAAGATATCTCATTTACATCTGCCAATCATAACAAAATAACACAATGAATAATTTTATCATTTTATTGCTCGTAAAGAAAAGAGACGACAAAAAGCTTTTGTACAATCATGATTTGCAAAGAAAATAATAGAAAAATCTAAATCAAGAAATTTACATGGTGTATGTGGAAATTTTATACTTGTATTCAAGAGTAATAAGCATTTGGAAAATTTCCATATTTAAGAAATGATATATGGAAATTTATATTCTCATCTCAAAATGTTTCTTTTACATTTGGCAGAAAATACTCATTTCATAATGAAGTGATTTAATATTTTAGACAATTTAGACTCTTATCTAAGAGAAATTCGATATTTGGATAATGTGTACTCTTATATAGGAGTACTTTGATATTTTAGATATTTATATATTTCATATTCAAATATATTTCATTTCCAAAGAATATTTCCTTTACTTTTGCATTCTTTGAAATGTAATTCTCCTTTGGAGATTTGGGAAACACTATTCTCAATTGATTTTACATATATATACATTTTGCCAATATATATGTATTTATTAAATTGATTTCATATCACATACGTACTTGCCAAACATACATGCATTTTGATTTCATACATATATGTATTTATATCTATTTGATTTATACATATATACCTTTTGTCAATTAATTTTGTGCATGTGTTTAATTTCATACACGGGTATTTGTCACACATACATGTATTTAATTTTATAAATGCATGCATTTATCAATTCAAATTTATCATTTCCTTTTTCTCTTCATTTTTATTTTTCCTTTCTATTTCATTCTTTCTTTTTTCCTTTCTGTTCCTTTTTTTTCTTTTTCTTCTTTTCAACATTTTTCGCTTTTTGCACTGCTTGGACCAAAGCTATCCGACAGCCTGGGTAGCACTACCCTCTAACAGCCATCTGCTTAACCACACGATCATTGAGTCAACCAGTCCATTTGGGCCACATGAACTCGTCTGCCACTTATCAAGCCTATGGTGAAGCTAACGCCACAGACCTTGTCCAACACTCACCAATGGCAAGCCTAAATGGCTACCACAGGTTTGCCCAATACTCATCAGTGGCAAGCCTAGGGCAGAAAGGCTATGGCAAACACACCCAGCACTAGCCAATGGCAGCATGCTTAGGGCAAGATGGCTGCCATAGACCTACCCAACACTCATTGCCCAATACTCATCAGGCATTTTTTCTTTTGTTATTTTAGTAATTTCTTTCTTTTTCTTTTGTTGTTCAGGTGATTGGGTGTCTTCTCAGTAAGGAGCATCAGCAAGGGTTTCAACTATCTTGCTTAAGACAGCAACCTCAAGTATTCTAGTGGGAGGGGTCAGAAGTCAATAAACTAGAGGCAAATTCGGGCCTGGGCGTGGCAGACTTGTGCTAATGGGCAACTTGATGGCTTGCAATGTGGTGCAACTTGTAGCAAACATAGGGTTGAGTGCCTTGGGGGTACCTGATCCAAGATGACCTTTGACTGCAGTGTTATGGCAAGCAGGATTAGAGGCAATTCGGGTCATCTAGCCTACGTTGAATGGCACCATTTTGAGTACTTTGGGGCTTTCAACATGGACAACACAGGAAGCAATGTAGGATTTGCAATGACAGCAGGTTGTGATTTCAGCCCATGTTTTGATTGGTCTAGGGAGATCACAGTAAAGAAATGGGAGAGAGGAGGGTAGGTGGGACAGCACTTATGGCCGACAAATGCACACCCCTATATTCTTTCATTCCCCTATTTTTTCAGCTCTTGCCTGCTCTATCCTTTTCATTTGTGCAACTGTCAGCAATACAACCACAACTAGGTTCTTCACTGCAAAGAATTGAAGGGCTTCATCGCAATCCTCATGTCACCATTGGGGGTTCAACTTGTCACAATAACCATTTGGGGATCCCCTTTGGAGTTCTTCCATTCCCCCTCTTATAGTCAGCACCCATGTCAAGATTATGAGATGATGGGTGGAGATCGTGGGGGGCATGTAGGAGAGCCGCAATGGGCAGAAGGAGCTGGGTGCATTTGCGAACCTTCTTCTCCATGCCTTTGGACTTTCAGTACTCTTCCTCTCTTTTTGTTGTCAATCGTAGTTTCTTTTTTTGCTAAACAATCTGGGCACATGTATATGAATGGTTAATCTCATCGAAATCAGCTTCCTTCATGGTTTTTTTTGTACCAACACAAGCCTAAAGTATATTCTTTTTGGATAGAAAACTTCAATCTATAAACATTAGCCTACAGCACGTGGTTCAGCTAGAATCAATTAATTAATTGAACAAAGCACTTTTGGATGGTTTGATCCAGTTCAAAGGCCATTTAACTCATTCATACTTTCATAGGATAGGATTTATTCATACATGCTAAAATGATAAATCGCATGGAGCCCAATAGCCAACAAGATGAATACCTTTTCATACCATTATAAAAAAGAGACATCATTAGGACTAAACAACACATGTTTCAAACTCTTGGAATAGCCGTTCTGGGGAAACCTTGCTGGAAATTTAGAAATTTGGAATCAATTGATTCTTTGAGTATACATGATCCTATGGACCCTCGTTACTTCTTTGGAAATAATTCTAATGGGGAATTAGATTATCATTCCAAAAGTGGACGGTCCTGATCTCAAGACTTAAGTCAATAACAACCAGCATGAGTTGGGAAATCCATTCTAAATTCCATGATAACAGGAAGACCAACATCACTGAATAACTTGAAATGGAAACGGTTTTGGATGACAGTTTAAATGAGCAAGCCATGTCACCAATTAGAACTCCAAATCACATGAATCAGTAAATAAATTAAACTTTAATCAATCAGGAGTGTCATCATTCATGCCAATCATCAACCAACAATGATTCCAATCTAGCAATATGCTACAGAACACTTCCAACATCCTTTTTTTTGAGCAACCTCTTTGCAGGCCCATCAGAAGGGTGAAACTGATACACTAAAAGGGATTCTTATAAGCAACAAGAGAACTTTGGCCCTTTGGATTTCCAAGCACACGAACCCCATGAGCTAGAACATTCCCATCATCGTCATGTTGAACACAATCCACTATTGGTACTCTCTCCAAATTCGTTCACACTTTGATAGCTTGTTTGGGAGATGTTGAATGAAGAGTTCCAACTCAGTAGGGAACCCAAAGTTTATCAGAAGTGGAAAGTGGAGATTGAGAACATAGCACATGCAAGAGCTCACCAAGAGAGGAGTCAGGCTCACAGGCACAACAGGTGGGCTTTCTAGAACACGTGCTCAAGAGGAAGTCATGTACAAGTATTACATGCAAAAGGCTAGATGTGGATTCCCCCTACAGATCAAATTACCAACCCGTGAGTTTGGGCAGACAATGGACTTTATTCATCATCCCTTCCACCTATGATATTGTAAAAAATTGGGATCAAGAGGTGATCATGAACAGACAAAAAGGATTTATCATTAGACCTTCAGAAAGAAAAGGCTCTCTTCAAGCGAAGGTTGCAGAGCTGCTTGAAGATGGAGGTTGTAGTGGAATGGAAGGGAAAGAAGAATGGGCACTTGGATGAATTTTTAAGATCTTGATGGAAAGACAAATAGTGGCTTTTAGGAGATTGTGTTGAAGAAAAGATCAGCCATGGCTATTCGAGAAACTAACATGGATAGCATGAATAGCAGGGGTAGGATAGCATACTTTTAAGGTCCCAATGCACCATCATGAGGAGCTAGGGCACTTGTTGTGCCTGCGTGCATGCACAGACGTGCATGTGTGATTAATAGGCTTTTTTATCTAAATAAATTAATAAAATCTAATAGATAATAACAATAATCACCAAAAAATTAAGTCAATATAGCAAAATAAATGCATAAGTCAGCACTAATAATCAAAGTTTAAAAAAGCCCTTTGCAAGAGCAGAAATATATCGACAAGAATATAATCTGTAAATATGTCAATAACACAGCCAAAAAATTAAAATAAATCCATAAATATATCAATAACAAAAAATATTAAATAAATTTTAAAATATGATAATAAATTAAAAAATGATTTATAGGCACTATAGGTACAATTGGCTGTGTGCCTAGTCCAAAATCTGCTCAAGATCCCACCATATAAAGTATTTCAAATTTTTTTTTTGCATGCTTCATGGGGAATATGCAATGCTTCGAGCAGTAAATAATTTGGCTGTCATGACCACTATTTAGGAAATCGGTTTAATCCCTGAATATAGGGACCAACAATTACTCAAATCAGTTAGGCAATCAATCCAATAAAGTTGATTGATAAAAATCCTGAAAAATGAATAATCATTATTTCACAGATTACGATTACTCACAGAATACAGGATTGATTTTTTTAAAATTGAGTCAAATATGGCATGTAAATTTTATCTTCTTTGGTCAGTTATCAAATAATAGTTTTAAACTTGTTATCAAATAATAGTTTTGACATCTTAATATATTTTTACCCAATATGTTCATATATGATTTAAAATTAATTAAAATATAATATTGATTAATCATCCAAATGATCACTACTTACAGTATAATACTAATAAATCTAATTCCAATTTTTGATTTCCTGAACCTTAGCATGACTCAATGATTGGACATTCTCAATTTCTATTGAGCTACAAAACAAACAAGAATTTTAGTTTATAGTAGCAGTGTATCCCTACATACCCTAACTTAAGAGCTACTTTTCATGGTGGAGGTTTAGTCTAAGTGGAAATTTCTTCTAAAATTATTGCTGGTCATTTCAATTGTGTCCATTGTTTAGATGAAAGATCTTCTGGTAGTGTGCTTGCTGCCAATATGAGGTTGTTTTCCACCTGGATCAAGGAACATGATTTTTTTGAGAAGGCTGAATCTTATTATATCAATCATAAATACAAAGGGGATGATCAAAGAGCCATCAAGAAGGGAAAATAGAAAAAGGGTTCACCACTTAACAAACAAATCAACCCATATTAAAACGTTGTTTCCCTGTCAAGAACAACACCATTGTCCCCCTTAATGTTGTCGAAGACTAGGGGTACACTTGGTAAGGTCTCCTGGAAGCAAACTACAGGTCCAGCATGTTTTCCAAGGAGCTCTTCCATACAAATGCCTAATTTAATTTTAATTCTTGGGAACTTGAAAAACTCCCAATACTGTAGCACTTATTCAAATTTGAGAGCTAGTAAGAACCAACTCTTGTAACTCCTAGAATTGTAGCTACAGTAGTAGAGAAGCTTCTAGCCTGCTACTGCAGCAGCTCTTCTTTTGCTCCAGTAAGTACCATCTCTCATGAGAAAATGGGGGTTATGTCATTTCGAACCAAAGAGAAATTGCAGGCAACATCTTATGGCCCAGAAAAAGCAGAAATTGCAGCCAACGTCTTATACTTATTTTCCCAATTTAAGATCAAGGAACATGATTTATTGGATTTAGCAATGGAAAATAATCAATTCACATGAAGCAACTTTCCAAGAGAACCAATTCTTTCTCGTGTTGATAGAGATTCGATAGAGGAGCTTTTGATACCAGATCTCCTGCTGTGATTATAGGAAGTCCAATTCTTTCTTGATAGAGAAAAGGAAAGAGTGGAGAGATACTACCTTATACATGAATTGAGTAATATCTTCTACCATGAAGACAGAACCAAGACTAAGATTTACAAGGCTCTTGTTGAAATGAAGTACTAATTACTAATACAACATAATTCCTAAATGCACCAATATCAGACGTTGTATCAATCATATGGGTAGAATCATGGGGAATAAGCAATGGTTTAAAAAAGATTAGGTGGGGAATGCAGTTAAATGGTCCAGATGATGGAAAATGGGGAGTAGGATGCGCCAATATAATTAAGGGATTTTGTATACAGGATGCACCAATATGATTACCAGCAAGTCTATATTGCATCCAAAGCAAGTTCAATTTTTTTGCTAGTAATGCCACATGGCATATCCAAAAAAAATCCTAACCACGTTGTATCTAACATGTCTCGAGTGTAAGTGCAATGTATGTTACAATGAATTTGTTCCACCTGGATAGGGGATAATAGGCTCATGACTAACATCAACCGCATACTATCCTCATTTGAAGGCAACTTTCCCAATTTCAGGGATCTGACACGCAACAAAGGCATGATACCTATTTTTTGAAGACAATTTGCCAACTGAGTTTCCACAATGATGACCAAATTCATTGCAAATCAAGGAGATCATACATCCTTCTTAAACGGATGGATGGATTGGTTCTACACCTTAAATTAATGAGTATCAAAAACTGTCTTTATTCCACGATTGAGATTGTACCATTGTGGATGCTAAAGAGAGCAAGGAATTGGTGCTGGTATTTCAAGTTTCACCTACAGTAGAAATCTCAAAGATAACAAGGTGATGCTGTGTTCTCTGACGTCTCACTTGAAGGATTGTACCATTTCTCTGCAGTTAGAAGTTATGGTGGGTTAGAATTTTCTGGAATCTGTTAAGGACAAGTAGTCTCCATTTTTCAAAGTAATATGGAAGTTGAAGATCCCACTTAAAGTTGATTTTTCACTTGGTTGGCATGGTGAAAAAGATGGATGAAGATGGAAATAAGTTGGTCGATGGATTTTCAAGACTGCTTGTGTAATAGATGTAACAATTTAGTGGAATCAAGCACATTTTATGCTCTTGCTTTTCTACAGAAAAGATTTAGAGGGTTTTTGGATGTAAGATGGGTGCCCTTTCCCTAAACAGTACTTGGAGGATTACTAGAACCTTTTGAAGATTTAGGCTACGTTTGGTGTAGGCTTTTTAGCTCCGGGAGTTAAAAAAAGCAACTCTTAGAATTATGTTTATCAAACAAGAAAAAGATGCATTGATTTTTAAGCCGACAAGACAACAAGAATTTGCATTTGTTTGTATTTGTAATGTTTGTATTTGTTTTAACATTTAAATAAAGTGTGTAGAATAATAAAATTATTTTTTTAATGTTAATGTGATTGGAAATCATGATGAAAAAATATGAAAAAGTTATATTAGAAAACCCCCATGTTACAACTCCTACCATAACCAAACAGAGCCTTAAAGGGTAGCAAAGGATGTTTGTACTTCTGTGAAACTCAAATGTTTGTACTTCCATCAAACTCTTAATTGTTGTTCATGCAACAAGGTGGCATTTTTGGCTAGAGAGACATAATGTTGTCTCAAAGTTGAGATGGCTTGATCTTGAAGAAGTCATTGCCAAAAGCTTGATATTTTTAGATTTGGGTAAGCCATTTGTTTTACTTTGAATCTTTATATGTGATTTTATTTAATTTGCTTTTATTTTTTGAGATTTTCTTTCTTATTTCCATTTTATTTAATTTGCTTCATTGGACCTTCAAATGATTACTTAATAGTTAATAATATATGAGTAAAAATTCTGACATCAAATGGATATCTAGCATGCCTCAGAGTCACAGGTACAAATCCTAGTAGACAACCTCAGGCGTTAAATTTATCATTTTATCTCAAGGTCCAATGATTTACCTAAAAAAACATAGAAATGCATATGCATGATTAAAATAAGTTGGTAAATACCAGATTCTCCACGTTTTCTCTCAACCTCCAATAATTGACAGATAGCAGTGTTGATTGACATGAACCTTGGTGGTAGATAACTCTTCTTTCCCCTGGAATTGAATATATGAAACATGCAAGAATATCATTGAATGAACATTATATTTTGTGCAATCTTTAAAATCACAAAACGCATGCTTCAGTTCTTGGATCGACCTGCACAGGAGTTCTAGGTCAGGCTCCTTCACTTGTATATCTGCACTTTTAGATGCCATTTCAGTTAGATATTATTCGGCAGGCAGTTTAAACATATCATTAGAGAAAATAATGTATTAAAGTTTAAGGTATGTGTATGGGTTTAGTCTCACATCGCTTGAGTGATATTTATTTATTTTTTTTGTAGTCTCTATGAATAGAGACCTTTGGTTTGCTTATGAAAAACATTCCATTTCCACCTATTTCTTGTGTTCCAATATGGTATCCAAGCTTAGGTTTTGAGAATCCAATAAGTGTGAGAGATCTAGGTAAGAAAGAGGGAAATCCTAATCACACCCTCCTAACCACTATCGCCACCAACAGCTGTCTGGGTTGCCACCACCTACATTATCTGACCCCTTTGTCAATGTATTATTTTCTTTGAACCCCTCTCCTTCCTCCACCATTACCACTCTCATGCTCATGCAATTCCCAACGACATTGTTGGTCCAGTCTCCACCTCCCACTGCCGCAACCACCACATTTTTCTTGCTCTCCACTATCACAGGCAACCTCCACCTAGCTCTTTGTTCTCATTGGCCATCTTTGCTCACCACCCAATCTTTTGTCAATGCCTGATCCACTTCTGATAGAGTTGCCAAAAGTTTCCACCAAGGCTACAGCCTGCCTGGCCATTTCCAGGCCTACAGCCCAGTCATTAGCCCTGTTTTCCAAGGTACCCTACCTCCTATTGCCATCAATAGGATTTTGTTGTCTCCTCTCTTCCTTCCTTCAACATTGTCCCCTACTCATCTCCTCTCTTCTCTCCTTCCTGACTTTCGGTTTTGTCATCTTCATCACCACTTGCACCCATTAAGGTTAAAAAGGAGAGCATGAAAAGAAAAGAAAAGGTGAGGAGGAGAGAGAAATAAAGAGAAAAAAGGAAAGAGGGAGAGAGGAAAGAAAAGAAAAAACAGGAGGAAGAAGAAAAGGAAATAAAGAAAAAAAAAAAAGGAGATGGTGAAGCATGTGTTGAAGGAAAAAGAAAAAAAAAAGGGAGAGGAAGAAAAAGAATCTAGAAGAAGGGGAGAGAAAATAAAAAGAATGGTGGAAGTTTCAAAAACAATGAGTGAAAAACAAGACAGAAAAAGAATGATTAATACTCCATTACTACTCTCCAATTAAATTAGTTATATTTTTCTAATGTGAATCTCAACATTGTAGTAATCTTGATGTTGGACAGTATTGTCTTTTTATTTTTATTGAATAGTCAATGATAGTTATACCAATATTTGTAGGAACATGTGTACAAGTCTTTTTAGTAGGTATTTTTATGTTGATTAAATCTAATGGTATCAACAACAAATTAGAGGTGTTCCTATGTTAATTAAGTATAATGATGTCAACAACAAAATAATGTGTATACTTGTTAAAAGTGTCGTCTACCAAGATTTGATCATTTTTCTTGCTTACACAACATTGCTATTATTTTTAGTTAGTGTTAATCTGTTATGTATCTCCTTTAGTTTGCCATAATTTATTTATATATGAGTTTGTTACAAGTTTAACGTTTCAACTTGAAGAAGGTGCTAGAGAAAATAATGCATTAGAATTTCAGGTGTATGTGGGTTTAGGGGGGTTTGTGCAGGCTGGAAAGTCAAGAAACAGAAAGTCGAGAAAGTAGTTGAAATTTTTAGAGTGTTTGTGTAGAGTAGAAAATTGAATAGGAAAGTTCAACTTTCTGACCCTATAAAAATCTAACTTTCCCCCACCCTTTCCCCACTTTCCCCCCTCCCCCCTCAAGAAAGACACATTCTGCCCTACCCCTTCGCGTGCCTCACATCCCATCACCACTCTTCTGCTCAGAAGCTCGCCCTCACATCATCGCTCTTCCACTCATCCTCGCCCTAACGTTGCCACTCATCCTCGCCCTCACGTTGCCACTCATCCTCACCCTCATGTCATCGCTCGTCCTCACCCTTGCATCGTCGCTCTTCCGCTCACCCTCACCCTTGCGTCGTCGCTCTTCTGCTCATCCTCAACCTCACGTTGCTGCTCTTTCGCTCATCCTTGCCCTCGCATCGTCGCTCTTCTGCTCGTCCTCGCCCTCACATCACCACTCTTTTGCTCATGTCATCCCTCACCTTTGCGTCGCCACTCTTCTACTTGCATCGTCCTCACGTTCACATCACCTGCTCCATCAATCACCTACTCTGTCTATCAATCACCCTAAACGACAACTCTATTGATCACCTTAATCGAGGGCTCTATCGATCATGTATTGAGGAATTGCTTTTGCTTCATTGTTGTGGATTGCTTCTTGCATCTTGTTTATGAAATGAGAATGTTTATCATTTTTCTTTTTTTTGAATGGTTAATAATATTGATAAACTATCAACTATATGAAATGTGCACTTGATAAAAGTATTAAGTTACACAATATATGTGTGAGCGTGAGAAACAAGTATTAAGTTATACATAATTGCATCAAAGCATGCTGCAAGGTAAATGTGCACTTGATAAAGTTGAAATTTTTTAACATAGCAAGTTAATTTTATAGGTATACAAAATATGATTGCCATATTTTTCCATTGCCTTGTAAATTATTTACTTTTCTTTTGAACTTCCAACTTTTTAAGAAATATATTTGCATACTCATGGTATTACATGATAAAACTAATGCTACCAGACACTACAGATTAGTTGATTTATCTATTGATGAAGCACCAAATAATGCATATTTATAATGCATATTCATAATCATTGGTAGTGTGAAATGTACTCAATTTAATAATTTTCAAGTATTGTACATTGTTTTCAAGTGGTACATAATTTCTGAATTTCTAAAAAAAATTAATGTTTTTAACTTTTCATTTAGACTTTCCAACGTGCACAAACACCCTCTCCATCTGAACTTTCCGTTTCTGTTTCCATTTCCCAACTTTCTAACGTGCACAAACACCTTCTTAGTCCTACATTGCTTAAACAAATATTTATCTTCTTTATGTAACCTCTATAAATATAAGTTTTATATTTGCTTATGAAAAACATTCTACTTCCATCCATTTTTTGTGTTCCAACACAAATATTTAGTGTTAATCATATTGTATCTCATTTTAGTTCCACAAAAAAAACTCAATTCATCTTGCATTCCAATTTGCCCGGAAATGCATTATTATGTGCAAATTTACATGCTCATGAAGTGGCATGAGCATGTGATTTTCCACATAATGATGCATTTCTACACAAATGGGAATACAAATTGAAATGGGTTGAAGGGGGTATATATTAAAAATAACAGAGTATAGACTGAATGAAGGGAAATCATTTTGCTTTATGCTGCAAATTTATGGAAACGAATTGACAGAAAGTATGTTTTCAACAATACTTACCTAATAAGCAGAGAGTATGCAGCCCAAGCTCACGATTTCTCTTGATCTTTTCATAAAAACTGTCTGGCCTCCATGTCTCTGTGAAAAAGGGTATGGAAACTGTCTCACCATATCGATAAAGCTGCAAGCCACAAGCTCCAACTGCATTCATCACGGAGGCATTGTGAATCACCTTCACTTGTACTCCCATTTTCTTGGCCCGGACAACAAGATCAGTATGTGTCGTTGCCCTGTATTTCAACAAAAAGATGAGCATTATCAAGAAACTATGAACAGACAAAAAACATAATATCATTATTGAATGGACTATGATCTGCAAGATATGTCTAAAATAGGAGAAAATTTTTATAAACCATGTGGATTAGAAAATAAATTAATCATTATGATGATCAGCAACCTTTTATTAACCTGTGCCCAATTAATTTGTACAATTTATCCATATTGTATTTTTTTGAATGAAAATAGAGTGAATCTCATTAATTGATAAGAAGTTCATCCAAGAAAAAAAAGATTGGCTAAGCTGGTCGATCAAAAAATACCAAAAACGGATTATAAGAGAAAGACTTTCTCCCAGAGTTCACAGGCTTGATGATCTCTGCAAAACACAGCTTGATGAGAGAGAGGGTTTGTTGGTTAAAGGCCATTGTATAATTGTAACAGTCAAGGTTGTATGATAGACACTATAAATAATACATCATCAGCCTCATAAGGGGCAAATAGCATTTTCCCAATTTCCTATTATCTTGTCTACACTTCAGTGGTTCACCACAAGCATGACTCGACTAGGCGGTTCACCACCTGCTCTCCCTCAACATTCTTCCAATAATTCCGTTGCATCATCATCTTCATTCTCAGGTGGGTTCGTTCAAAGGAAGGATAGGTCCCCATTGCAGTTGACTACGGCCCCCTCGGTCTATGTGTCGGTTGGCAAGGCCCTAGGACCACAACAATGAAGAGCATGGAATATTGGTTGGTCAAAGTGTTAGTGTTGTCTTGGATGAACGCCCAACCAAACTTGCTTCACACGATATGATGCAAATTATCAGATATTGCCATTTGGGGTTAATCAATGAAGTTCAATATCATTAGATGTAATATTACAAACGTAGCATTACTGTGAAGCAACATATTGGTAATAGTATCCATGGCAGAATTGAGAAAAGAGGAAGAAGGAATACCCGAAAGGATCCCCAACTACTAGGAATGCTACGTCTGAGTGAGAAGCTCCCGAAAGAATAGTGTCCGCCTGTTCTTCAACCATTTCTCTATCAGCAATGGTGATTGACTTTCCATAGAGATTCTCCTGCACGCATGCAAAATTGGCATCAGCACCCATTCCCCGATATTTTCCATTGCAAAGGGTGAAAGGTGAAGTTGTGTCACTGGGGCTAAAATAAAATGTGCATTTATCGAGCAATCAACAATACCACTTGCAGGCGTACCATTTTGGAGAGTCCATCTGCAGAGATGCCAAAGGCAAGTAAAGAGGTGTAGGCCTCGACGTAGACACGATCGCATCTCTGCATGGCTTCAAGGCCTCTCAGCGTGATGTCCCGCTCATCCCCTAGTCCCAACCCTACTATGTACAGCATCCTATCGCCCAGGTGTTACCATGAGATGAACGACTACACCTTGGCGTCACTCCACAAGATGCTCCCAAACTGTGTTGTCAGCTTCCACCGAACCTCCAACAGCAAGCGCAGCACAATCGACTTGGACTTTCAGGGAGGCTGCAGAACAACCCTCGATCTAACTATAAGGCCTGAGATTTGTAAGACTATAACTTTTCCAATTAGACTAGAGACGGTATACACCAAACATAATTCGATTTGAGCTTGGCAGAAAAACCAAAGAGGTAGGTCTAGGGTCTGTTAGTGCTCATTGGAAATTCAAAAAACGAAAATTTAGGAAAAGGAAACTGAAATTCAGGAAACAAAAATTTTGAGAGGTTAGCGCACGACCTGGAAAATCCGGAAAATTTTAGAAATAGCCGTTAGTGCACGCAACGAAAAATAAGGAAAATCCCTGTATAAAAGCCTCGATAAAAAATCAAGTATACAGATAAACCGCAAATATACATTAATAAACTTCAAATATAACAGATCAATATAAGCATCAATACACATCAGAAACATGAATAAAAACATGGATGAACGTGGATCAATAAAAGCATCGATAATAACATATCAATAATATTGCTGCATAATATCACAGATCAATAACAGATTACACAATAAAAGCATCAATAACAAAAACATGAAAAACATTGAACAAAATGGATCGATGACAGATCAAATGGGAACTTTCAAAAAATAACAGATCGGCTTATCAAAGATCAAAAGTGAACAGTCGAAAGATAACTTTCAAAAAAAAAAAAAAAAAACTGCAGATCGGCGATTTGCTCGTTACCAGGGGGTTTTCCAGAGACGGCTTCGAGGGAGGCGGTGGCATCGGGTCACGGGAGGAGGTGGCTTCGCGGGAGACGGTGCGGGGGGACCACTCGGCTTCGCGAGAGACGACGCCGCGGGAGCTTTTCCGGAGAAATACGCTCGACTTTCGGAATTCGGACGGGGGAGTGTGGGTAACGTCAGAAAATCTGGATATTTATGCTCTTGTTTAAAGGTTTCTTATCGTATATCTTTGCTTTTCCTTTTATAGCACAATGATATATAATAATATTTATCTAATATTTTTTTAAAAAATTATTATAAAATTATATTAAATTATTTCTATTATAAATCATATAATTTTAAAAAAAAAAAAATTTCACGATATTAAAATTATTAAAATAAGATTTACGTTATTCAAAAAAATATATCGATATAATTTTTTTAAATATAAAATATTAAAATTATTTAATAAATATTATTATATAATAATTACTTCGTAAACAAAACGAGACCTTAAACAACATACCCTGTATTTAGATAAATTTTCGAAACTTTTCAAGAAAATAGCACTAATTTTTTCAAAGTTATTATAATTTGAGATTTTGAGGGCAGTTACATATAGCTGATTAATTACATGAATATTGTTTTTCGAATATTTTTATCAAATATCGGATATCCGATTAAATTACGTAAATTTAAAATTTTCCAACAATCTCTGATCATAGGCCTTATTTAGTTAAGAATTTTTTACTATACATTTCATATTTTCACTCACGATGATCGTAATAATATTTATCAAATAATTTTAATATTTTACATTAAAAATTATAAAAAATACTAACATAATAAATTATATAACACACATGTAATTTTAAACAACGGTAGAGATGGCACATCAAGCCCACGCCTTCGTGACCTTGCCCGATAATCACGATAATTAATTATAAAATAAACCAATTTGATCCTTTAATTTCACACGAACTCATTATATTATTATTATTATATAAATTTCAACATATAAACTTTTACCATTGTAATTACTATAAAATTACTATAATACAGTTTTAATTCTATTTCTAAAATTAATTTTTGAAATTAATTGAAACTTTTTTCAAACGAAATTTAACACTACTGATTTAGTGTCTTGTTTGTTTATATAACTTCAACTCTAGCTTCAATTTCAAGTGAAGAGTCGAAGTTAAAAATAATTTCGTAAATAATGATAGTGTTACATGGTAAATTATGAGGTAAAAATTTATGTATAAAAATTTGTATAATGATAATAACATATAAGAGTTTATACAAAGTTAGATCTAAAATTGAAGTTGAGAAAATAAACAAAACCTTAAACTATGGAGTTAGACCAAACCTATTAAACATACATCATTTAAAGGGGAATCTTATCCTATTTATCAACAAATATTTGAAACAAACATTGCCCATAGACAATATAACCAACAAGTAGATGATCACACATGCACACAAGGAGAAAAACATACAACACAATAGGTGAATGAAGAAAGAGAAATCAATATATGCCCAATCAATTTGGATTATCAACATGTTCTGTTTAAGTTAAAATATAGAATGTTTGATTACTATAAAATGAAATTATTTTTGAAATGTTAAAATACAGAATGTAGATAAAATTTTATTTAATCTTATATACAAATTTTCCTTATTTTTTGTTTTGTACACAAATAACTTTTATACAAATTTTCCTGAATTCCTGTGATGTACGTAAATACCTTTGAAAAGTTTTTTTGTTTCTTGAATTTCAATTTCCTTTTACATTTACCAAAAAGGAGTTTATACCCTTTAGAAATCTTGGAAAAGAAAAATTTTGAAATTTTTTTGAATTTTCAGGTATTCGTGCATCCCGAAAAATGTAGAAAAATTTTAAAATTTTTCATCACTACAATTATAAATTTTTTCCATCATTTCCCACAATCAAGAAAATTCTTACGATCAACAAAAATTTTATCACAATACACTTTCTAACATTATGCATCGTACCTTACCTCCTACAATTATTGTTAAACTCATGATTATAAAGAAAATATAAAATTATATTTAAAATTTTAAAATATAAAATATTTATAAATTTTCTACCACACGACTGAGCATTTTGGTAGGTTGAGTTAAATTTTAAGATTTGTTACAAATTATACGATTTAGAAAAGTGACAGATAACATTTTAAAACAAATTGTGATAAATAATAATAAAATATGAAAAAAATAATGAATAATATTTATTATAATAATACAATGATATTTTTTTATTGAGAGTTACGATAAATAATAAATAAAATATGAAAAAATAATAAGTAGTATTTATTATAATAATACAATGATAATATTTTTTAAAAGTTGTAATGATAGCAATCTTTTGAAAGTTGTGATAATAGTATTTTTTTGAGAATTATCGTATCTAATAAATAATAAAAAATATAAAATATAAAAATTATTTAGTAAATGATACTATAAAATATTATAATATATAGTTAAAAAGGTAATTGAATGCCCACACAAACATAACCAACATATACGAACAGTCTTTAAAAAATTAAAATTTTTCTTTTTTCTTTTTTGTTGCTTATATTTCCATTTCTCTTTTTTTTTAATGTACACAAATGAACCCTAAATTTCAGATGCACACAAGCAAGCCCAAAGTCAAGATTCAAGATATCATGCATGAAATTAAGGTTGCGGTTCATGGGATCTTCCTTGTCGACACCTTAACTTACACCAATTTCAAAAGAACCTCTTTTTGACGAATGGAAGGATTACATCTTTCCGGTCACATTAAGGAGGACAACTGGGATTCGATTATGACTACCAATTAACCACCCAATCAACATTCGTTATATAATGTTGTTAATTAACATGGTAATCTCCAAAAAAATTAATTAATTAATATGAATTTTTAATTAAAAAGATATATAGGTGTAGTGAATGATGAATGTTATTATACATAATAATCTCACCACACATGCATGCAAAGTAAGCTTACGCTACGTTTGGTGTAAGCTTTTGAAAGTAAGAAAAAGCAACTCTTGTAGCTACGTTCATCAAACAAAAAAAATGAAAAAATATGAAAGATGTATATTAAAAAAACCCCACGTCATAATGATTATAAGAGTGTTTTTGATTACGATAGAAGTCGTAATCAAACGCAACCTTAATTAGTTATGTATATATGATAACTAAGCACACATTTGAATGACCAAAAAGCTTTCCTTCTTGTTTCATGTAAGGCCCCATTTATTGAAGTTCCAAGAATTTAAATTCCAATTTTTTTTTGTACATTATCATTATCGTAAAAAATTTCATATATAAATTTTTATCACATAATTTATTATGTAAGTTTAATATCATTTGTTTCATTACTTCCAACTTCAACTTTTCACGGTTATTCAACCTAACTCCATAATAAATGAAACTGAAAACAAACACACCCTAAAACTTTCTTTCTTTCTTTCATCTCACCTCCCACAGTTATTATGGTTGTGTTTATTTGGTTCACTTCCATTCCTTTTACTTTAATGGAGCTATATTTTTTGTAAACAAATATTTGCTTATATAAACCCTACAATACATATGAAATATATAAATCATTATATAATTTAAGGTCATATCTGAAGATGTTAAGATATTTTAATATTTAAATATATTTTACATTTAAACGGCTAAAGCTAATTTTTAGGAGTGTTATGATATTTTAATATTCGAATATATATATATATATATATATATGCATATATATATTATACCAAGATAGATGTTCTTTATATTTTAGATAATTCAAGCTCATACCTAGAAACACTTAGTATTTTATTTATTTTAACACATACATATTTTTGTATTAAAATATATTTCAAACAGTTTAAACTCCATTTTAAGAGTATTTGATATTTTATCATTTAAATAATTGGTTATTTTATGTTTTAGATGATCTAAGCTCAAGCATATAATATTTTAACATTTATATATATATATGTCCATATCTTGATAATTATATACTCATATTTCATATCTACCATATAAAATTTATATCTTATATCCAAAATATATTGAAAGTATATTAATTTTATTTTGATATTCGTACACTTCGTATCCACTGCTCTAAGTCGGAACCATTTGGGGAAAAGTATAACAAAAACAAAACAACCTTACCCGTAACACTTTGGCAAAAGAGGAGGCCAACATGCTGAAATACATTGACATGAAAAGAAATACAAAAGCTTGGACATCTCCTAACATTCAAGCTTTTCTGTCAAACACAAGATTGAGTAATAGAAATAGTGGAAAAATCAAGACTAACATAAGCAATCCATACCAGCAGACATCGATTGTGGTGATCGTTGGTGGGCGGACAACACTGTTGAAATCTTCAAAGGCTCCAGAGGAGAGGAGAATATTTGTACATCCCAAGCCTTGGCACCATCCAGTGGAAGACAGACATGAGAGATCCTACAGCACATACCAATTTGAGGAGCTCAAAATAAAATCATAGAGCTGAAGGTTTTCACCATAAGAGGGGAATCGTTTCATCTTACATGCTGGACAAAATCACGAGCCGGATCTGTTTAATGCCATGAACTTGCATTGCTCGTTCATCGCCCGCAACTGCGCCTCTTTCTTGTCAAGCATTGTGGTCAGCCTAACATTTTCGGCCAAGAGATTCTGAACCTCGGCCTCCTTGCGCTCCTTCTCCGCCTCTAAATGAGAAGTTTTGGCAACCAACCTGTTGGGAATCACCACTGTGCCTTGAATGATATTTGAGAGGTATTGATTGCAAGGAGCTGGTATGAAAACTTGCTATGGAAATCATTGGAAGAATTGGCAAAACAATGAAAAAGATGCACATGACAACAGAAATGGTGCTCATGCTGAGAGAATGGCAATGGATAGAAACACATGGTATATGGGTTTTCTTTGCAATCAAAATAGACATACTTTAATCGTTTTTTTGCAGACTGAAGCTGGCATTTAACAGAAAAAATGGAAGTCCACAGAGCAAAGGTTACTTCCATTAATTGCTTCTCATCTTCATCTTGCAGACACATCTATAGATCTTCTCTTGATATGACCAAATCATTTATGATGTTTTTTCCCAATTCTATACATGAATAGTGCAATTTTGCTACATAAATTCCAAATGAAATCATATTTTACTACTCATGGTATATTACCAATCATTCATCTCAACATGCACAATTCTGTCTCACCAATTTTGTGCACATGTTACCAAAATGTACCCATCTTTATTACCAATCACATTTTGTGCATTCCAGCACATTTAACTTGCGACTTTCAAAATGTATCCTACTTACGAAATCTATTAATGTCTTAATGGTATCTCATTTGTCAAACAAAGTCATCATGGAGCAAAAGTTTCTAAGGCGAAGGACACCTTCACATCTCGATCAACAAGCCTTCATTCATGTTACCACATGAAAGCCAACGGATTTTTCCATCTTCCCACCTTTACCAAGGACATTCATTCAATACTCCCCAGACACTTCACAACAACAATAAGAATTCTGCAAGGTGACAAATCCACAAGAGTGCAGCCCATTATGTAATACTAGTAAAAAATGTTTGACACAAGAATGTATTTCCTCTACTGAATGGGCTTATTACCAATAAAAAATTTTGAAATAATAATAATAATAAAGTTTGTGGCAATATGAAATTTCTTGCAAATGAGTAGCAGTTTCAGTGAAACAAAGAAAAATGCATGCAAGGCTGAGAAATACGAAACAACGACAAAAGAATACCTTTCAAAAAGTTTCTCCATGGTTTGAAATTGCTTCTCGGATGATAGGAGGGTTTCTCTTACACTGATAAGACTACCGACATATGATTTTAGTGACTCAAAATCATGCTTAACACGATTGAGCTCCTGTTCGTTTTCTGCATGTCGTTGTCGCTGCCTAGAGTTTTCTTGTACCATATCTTCAAATTTTTGTCGCATTTCATTTAAAACACAGTTTGTATTTGATGCAAATTTTTCCATTTCTTCTACTTTTGTAGACATGCTTGAAATCTGAAGTGTTTTATTTTTTATTTCTTCTTTACTTTCATTTACTTTTTCCTTTTCAGCAGCAGCTTCACACTCAGCCATGATAACCCTCTTCACAAGAGATTCCATAACATCTGTGACCATTTGAACAGACTTAAATATTTCACCAATATACACACCATCATTTGCATCAAACTTTCCAAGCCTGCAGCTAGCCAACAACAATAAGTCATCATCAGGACTTTCAAATGAAGAGAGATCGACTTCCTTAGACCAGTCAGACAATGGTGACCCATTCCTATCAATAAGTCCCACACCATCTTGGTGTTTGATCCCACACGAAGTATGTACCAGATGTGGAACGGCCAAGACCCTTGCCTTTGACTTAAGGAAAGATAATAACGTTGCGGTAGTTTTAACCCTTCGCCAAAGAACCTCAATATCCTTCTTAGCATTATCCTCAGAGCACTGGATGCTGGCCTTCACTTCTTTAATCTTTTCCTGCAACGTTTCCAATTGAGATTTATTGCATTCAAATTGTTGCTTCCATGCATTATTCAGTTGAATAGTTTGGCCCTCCACAGTAGATGAATTATCCAGCTTCTTGGCTTCATCTCCCATTTTAACACCCCACTAAAAGAACATGTAAATCATATCATCAAACAACTACCGCAAATATTTTTCCCTTTTACACAGTAACCTAAAATGCATGAAAACAAGTAATCATCGCCTTAAATCTTCAGGCAGGTAAACACACAAGAAAGCAAAAGATATCTATTGATACAGTATACCAATAAAAACTTTGTGGCAATGCACGAACTCTTTATCTGTAATAACTATTTATGATGAGATATAATTAAGCCTGTATCATCTGGTAACAGAAACTCTTGGCAATAATTACAAGGCCAAACTTATTCCTGAAAAGTACTTATTTATGAATGTTTGAAAAAACAGTATTTTTATCAGTTTCTTTTTCATGCATAAAAGCTGTCAAAAATACTGTAACATTTAAAATACTCTTGATTATTTCAAAAAGCAATTTCTGCGTAAATGTTAGCATGCTAACTAAAAAAGTTGCTCCATATAACATTGATGATGATGACGATGATGATGAATTAAACTGTTAATCTCATTCCTCTTTGTAGTTTGCCCAGTGGATGCCACCCATCCAATCTCAACGCTAGGACAAGCTTGGAATCATAAATGCAATCCAGGGATGCAGTCTAGCTTGATATCGAAATTTCATGAACTAATTGATGAGAAAATATAAAATATCCTACTACACGAAGCATTAATAATCCAAAGGTCGATTCTCAATTATGTGACCTACTTAAACATTCTAATAAATTTTGCTAATTAATAAGTGCCAAGAACGAGTATTAAATTCACAACCGATTAACTACTAACAAAACAAAACATAAAAACATACGACTAGATTACCAACATCCATCGACAATTTTCTGAATTCTAATGGGTCC